>RJWJ010012993.1:0-40819 GCA_004363605.1 Indri indri
GCTGATCTGCCCCTGAAGGCACACACTCCTCAGTAGGCTCTTTCACAGATCTCCCTTCTGTGCCCTGGGGCAGTTTGATCTTGACCTGGGTGTATGGGGTCTGGTCTGTAGGCCTGTTCCCTGGGCCCTGGAGATCAATCCCTGACCCTGCCAGGGGGAGGAATGCTGGTCTTGAATCACCTAGAGGGTGCCCAAGCTGGATGGATTTCACTCCACCTCAGGATTTGCCCCACTCTCCTGGAGTCCCCAGGCAAGCAGCACCTAGGAGCGCTGGCGGGTAGGGAACTCACAGTCTGAGTACCCCTCAGTCTGCTGGAGGGCCCCAAAAGGAAAGGTCCTGTTCCTTGGAGATGCCTCCGGGTGATGGCTAAATTGTGTCTCTGGGCACCCACGGGTAGCGAGGGGGAAGGAGAGAATGGAGCAATATGGCATCTGCCAATAGGCTTGGGTCTGTGCCCAGGGAGGTGCCCTGAGGGGGTTGGCAGCCCGGTGCTGAGTCTGCTGAGTCTGCAAGAGGCCACTGCTCATTGGTGGCAGCCGTCTCTGGGCTGGTATCAGCAGGTCTCTCCAACCGCTCAGGAGCCCACCAACAGTCCAAGGTGCAAGGGAGGGGGAAGTTAACAGCTCCTCCTACCCTTGTTGCTGGTCTCCAAGCCTCTCGGGACCTTTCTCCTTCCAGTTCTCCTCCGCAACGTCTTCCTGCCGAGTCTCCTGTAGATTCAGGCACCCTTCCTTCCCACCCTCACCTGATCTATGTTTCTCTGCTAGCTTATTTTTTTCTCTTTCTTCTAAAATTCATCTTTTTTGCAGAGACACTCTGACTGGCAGCTTTTCTCGTCTGCCATCTTGGCTCTGTAGGTCTACTTTTAGTTCTTTGAGGTATCTTCATATTGCTTTCCATAGAGACTGTACTAGTTTTCAGTCCTACAAACAGTGTGTGGGTTTTCCTTTCTCTCTGCATCCATGCCGGCATCTGTTGTTTTGGGACTTTTTTATAAAAGACATTCTCACTTGAGTTAGGTGATATTCATTTTGGTAAATTGTCTGGGTGTGACATGGTGGCTCACACCTATAATCCTAGTGCTTTGGGAGGTCAAGGGCAGTAGGATCACTGAGGCCAGGAGTTCAAGACTAGCCTGGGCAACATAGTGAGACCTTATCTCTATGAAAAATAATTTTAAAAAATCAGCCAGAAATATAGTTCTGGCTACTTGGGAGGCTGAGATGAGAGCATTTCTTGAGTCCAGGAGTTTGAGGTTACGGTGAGCTATGATCATGCCACTGCAATCCAGGCTGGGTGATGGAGCAAGACCCTGTCTCTAAAATAAAAAGAATAAAAAAGAAATAGGCTGTATTAAGCCATGATGTACTGAGCTTCAAGGATGAATTTGGTAGTAGTAGTATGGCAAAAAATGTTGACTTAAGAGTAACAACATCTAAGGCAGAGTGAATGACTATTTGAATAGAAACTCTAGATCTGAAGATTATTCTAATTCCTGGATACACAAGGAGCAAGAGGCCAGGCACTGAGGATGGCAGTATGAGTTGGTGGAGTCCATCTTGACTGCAAAAGAAGTGGCTCCTACTGCCACATCAGAGACATTATATGGGTCCTTCAATAAACCTACCCAGATGCCCTGAGTCAATGCCTTCAGAGTATTTAAAGGAATCCACACATGTAGGCTAAATATTATAGAATCTCAGTGGTGTCTAAGAGGCAACCAGAAGGCCAAACACATGCTCTCATAATCCATTCTAAATTACTTGCTTTTCTATTTCCTAGCTCTGGATATACTTCCTCACACTTCCACATCTTTCCAGCAGAGATACTATCAATTTCTCAGTTAGTATTTTCTCTTACAATATGAAATCATTTTAATAGAAGTCTGTAACAGACTGATATCTCTCCAGAAATATCTTAATTACTAAAATCTGAGACTGTTACTTGATACGGCAAATGTGACTTTGCAGATGTGAAAGGTCTTGAGACAGGGAGATTAGCCTGGATTATCCAGGTGGACCATAAGTGTCTTTGTGAGGCAGATGGAGATTTGACACTGAAGAAGAAAGCAAAGTGACTACTAGGGAAAGATGCTGTGCTGTCTGCTTTGAAGACTGACAAAGGTGTCATGAGACACATGACACAAGGAATGTTGCTCTAGAAGCTGGAAAGGCAAGAAATGAGTTCTCCCCTAGAGTCTCCAGAGGAAGCTCAGTCCTGTTGACACATTGGTTTGGGCCCAGTGTAACTGATTTTAGACTTCTGGTCTCAGAACTGTAAGAGAATAAATATGTGCTGTTTCATGCCTCCTCATTTGTGGTAATTTATTAAAGTAGCAATAGGAAACTAATACAAAGTCTAAACGAGAAAGTTACTCCGGTAAGGAACAACAACAACAAAAAAATACATCTGATGCACCTCAACACTAAACAGATAATGCTCTCAATTTTTGACTCTCTGGGGGTCACCCTCATTACTCTCATTAGGCTCTGTTAGGTTAATCTTTTAATCATGTTATTCACCTAACTTGTGCTGTCCATCCAATCAGCATCTGTACATTCCACATATATTTTAAGAACCACCTTCTCAGGGTCTCCTTTTCCAATAAAAACATTGCAAGTCTTGGGTCCTCCCTCCTTGAAGACAGAAATTATGCTTTGCTTTTGGTTCATTTCCCTTGCATACTATTTTACATGGGGGTGTTTAATAAATATTTGTTGATTCACTCAATGATTGATTGATCAACCATTCTGAATAAGCATTGAACCAAACTACCCATGAAATGGTAAAATAAATGAGTTGCTCTTTCATTTGTAGTGAGAAATAAGACCCTCTTTAACCAGCTTGGGAGCAGACAAAAGAGACTAATTTGTGCCAAAAATAGGCACACAGATCCATACATTCCTTTGAATTCATGATGTGGAATAAAAACCTCTGGGGGGAATGGCCATGAGTGGGTGATTTTAAAAAGATACTGATAAACTCAGAGTGAAATAACAGTTGCCACTGGTGACAGAGAGGCATTCAGTACTAGCTCATCTAGGAAAATCAGCTATGTTTGGAGAGTAAATTGTGTGTGAACAGCAATCTAAATCAACACCAGCTTAGAAAAAAAATGAAGAATATAACAACAGTCTCAGTTTAAAAAGACCAATTCTCTGAGAATCAGGAGAAATTACTATCACAAAATGTGACCAAAAAAAAAAAAAAAGTATACAATGAGCAAAATGAGTGAGTCATATTTCTGCTCAATTTCACTGTTATAACTATATGCCTATTGCCAGTAGACTAAAATCCAATCTTTAGTTTGATTTCAAGCATATACTTTTCCATTGTTTGTTCAGGTTAGTACTTTTGAACAAGCCCCACTTTGGAAAACCCTTGTAACATATAAATTATTTTCAATTTTACACATTTATGCAAAAACTGTAAGTAAAGGAACACATTCAGTATTTTGTAAGCTATTTAGCCTGAAGGGAATTTGCCAGCCTTGATGATTTAAGAATAGTTCCCACTGAGAAAATGTGAAACACAGAGGTTCTATTTTAATTCAGGGGAATTTCTTTTATAAAGGAACCACATCTTGACAGATGAGAAAAGACAATTAATCATCAGACATTTTCATATGAGAGCATCTTTTTCCAACACACTTGGCCTTCGTAAGTAAGCTTGGAGAATAAAAATTAAAAAAAAAAAAAGCTCAGAAATTCATGAGATTTTTGCTAAATCAACCATTGACTCCTTCTCACCTCACTTTGATGCTGTCCTGCTTACATTGTATTGATTTCTGATTTGTTCCTCTCTGACTCACCTTCTCTGGTGTTTTGAGTTTATAGTTTCAGTTAATGGCCCTTCTTCTTGTCCCCCTAGCAAAGTATGTGTTTTCTCTCAGCTTATATAATACTTTATTTTAACAAGTCATTTTGACTCTTAATTATAAACATTTTAGTGGGACCAAAATTTACAAACTATTGATCAGATTGTAAAAACATAATTTCTCATTTAAGTTCTGTATCTGAACTCATCCATCTCTTTCATATCCACTCCCATCATAATTAAAGTTGTCTCAGCCTCTTAAAATTTACAATTTGTTTTTGTTTGGGTAATTAATTGGCCTTTCAGGATTTCTCTCATCCTCTGAAGACTTTTCCATTCTTCTTCCCCTTCTAAGAATAAGGCCATCCTCTGACAAGGCAAAACTTATATAACTCAGGTGTTAGAGGAGGATTTGGATGGTTGACTCTCAGGGGGTCACCCTGAAGGGATTCTGGACTCTTCTTCATGCTCTTGTGTTCACTGTGGTGTTATCTGGGCCACCTCATCCATATCACCCCAAACTGATGTCCCTAAGATATGGCCAGCCCCGCTTGGTCTTTTCGACATGATATAGGTTGTTGCTAAAGTCAACGGCCAGTCCTTCCTTTCCAACTTAATAATTGCCTCAACTACAGTCAGCTATCTACAGCCTTGAGCATACTAAATATGGGCCTTGCTACAAGTATGGATCCTCTCCTGGCTATGCCTGAGAAGTTAGGAATCAGCCATGATGTCCTCAAATCTTCCCAAACCATCGGCATTTTCCATTCCTCACACACACTCACATCGGCCTCTGACCCCTTGCATATTACTTCCTCCCTTTCCTGGACCTCTCCCCCTAACAGGAAAGATTTTCTTTCCCCTATGTGAAATGACCTGCACTTATTTATGATATATTCTTTTGCCCTTCAATTGCATTGGCTATATAGCATGGTCAAGCCTGCAATAGTCACTCTTGATCTGTAAAAGCCCATTCTTAGATTCCCAAGGAAAAACAGCTTGCCTTTAAAACTATGTTTTATTAGGACATCTGAGATGTCTTATTTGAAATTCAAATCCGAGTAACGACATATTTTACCTAGTGATATCTGTTCTCCCTTTCCCTGTAGCACAAAGCCTGGTGGAAGGGCTGCGAGAGAAAATTCCAATTCAATGATATGGATGAAAATGCTAAGTACATACATTCACCTTCATTTTTAGCCATTTCATGAAATCTGCCTGTATATGTAAGAGAACACGCATTGTGGTACCTTTTATATTCCTAATAACTTTCATCATTCTTCTAAGGAGAGTAGTCACTGGAGGCTTCTTTGTTTTCTGGCTCCATGTAAGAAAGAGATTAGGGCAAAATCTACTGGAGATTATGTGTTATAAAGGAAAGAAGAAAAAATGAGGCAATTAAAGGCTATAGGCTTGGAAGAAGGGTCAATTGGCAAGAAAAGATATGCAAATAGGGATTCATTTGGGAATGCATTGAGGGGCACAGTATGCAAAATGCTCTTCCATGTCTCCTACCAACTGTTCGGTAAAATCCACATATTTTACTAATGCTTCTGATGGGAGTATATTTTACCAATGGAATGTAAAATCTATCAAATTGCTGAGTACCATTGGTTGTTGAACCAAGACATTAACCAATACCTGTTATAAATTCTTTCTATCTTGAAAAATCTATGAACATTATATTACACTTCTTTTGGGTCTTCTATTACTTTTATACAAAGGCTGGGAACATATTAGTCATATTAAAAAGGCTTAGTGAGGTAAATTAATCAGATCAGTTTTTTTGAAAAGATTTTAAACTATGAATACTTTGTTGAAATAAAATATTACAAACATTGTCCATACATGGGGGAGCTGTATGCTATATAGAACTACAGTATGTCTATGTTGTATGATTATTCATAGAAGGAAAGGATCTGTGTGAACAGAAAATTTTAGCCTTAAAACCACAATGTTTTTCTTTCTATTGCAGAAATTGAGGACATTTAGAAATAGCAGATACCACACATAAAGTAAGAAGATCCTAGGCCTAGATCTGACTTACCACTCTGAATAGTCTCTTCAGAAGCCATTTCTTCTAAATCCCTATGGTCAATGCCAGACTCTCTCTGAATTCCTAGTAAATGCTTTGCTTAACAGACAGAGTATTAAATATTTCTTTTTGGTTGAGCACTTCACTGAGCAAGTCTTTAACCACCTAAGTGCACAATTTTCCAATTACCATTTCAAAGTGATGTGCAGGAATAATCCAACTAGAAGGTGAAACCTTAGCTCTTTCAGTGATGTGAAATTGATTGCTTCCTTTATTCCCTGTGATATTTTTCTTATAAAAAAAGAGGCAAATCAATTTAAGTGCTGAATTGACAGCCTAGAGATTAGAGTGCCAATGGACATTTATTTGCTAAAAGATGATATAAAGTAGATGTAACGATAAAGCAAACTTTCCCGTGGGACACATTGAAGTGTCCGCAGCAACCTGGTGCCTACAGCTGGGTGTTCCTAGTCTCCAGTGCTGGGTCAAATCACCTTACCCAGAAAGGTGGAAATACGGACCCTGATATGCAGGGTTAGCCCCTTTCTAGGACACCTCAGTAATTTGTTCTGGATTTCCGCCTCTTTCTCAGTACCTGGTGTGATTGGCCAAAGTTTAGAAAATTTAGATCTATTTATTACACTTCATATTGGCTATATTCAAGTGAATATTCAAGTGAAAATTGCCAATAGTGAAGCAAAGCATTAGATCCCTGGATACTAGAGTAGACCCTGATGTCAGAACAGGCACAAGACAGTCATGGAGGATACAGTTCAAGAACAATCCAAATGCTTTTGTTCAGGTTGTGTTTATATACAAAATCACTTGAAATACATGCTTGAAATCAGTAGCATGCCCATCTGTTTTTTTTTTTTTTGACACAAAAATAAGTAGCTAGCTATTTCAAAAATATAGTGGATGAAATCGAATAAGATAACAAGATAAATTTTATTGGAAATAAATGCAAAGTTTTGTCCTTAAGTTAAAGGACAAACCATAAAAAAGGCACAAATTAGAAACTGGTTCATGTGAAGTTCATATGAAGAAGACTTAGAAGTTTCAATTCACAGGACACTTTATATAATTTAGTACCTGTTAAAAAAGGTAAAGTTGGTTGAAGCAGTTTGCTAGAATTTCAGTACTCGGAAGGGCATTCTCAGAAGTAGTCCACTCTGTACTGCCATTGAAGCCTCAACCAAGATGGTATGTTCAATTCCAGCTGCTATATTAAAGGGAATACTTGTGTTCCAGGAAATTCATACAGAGTTGAGAGTGGTAAGAATGTGTATTCTAGGGAAGAGAAGATTTAATGAGAACATGGTGCTATGTTTAAATAATAGTAGAAATAGCCAACACTTATTGAATGCTAACTTCGTGTCAGGGATTATACTAAACATTGTTTATACAAGCCATCTTACTTACTAATAGTATTAAGAACCTACAACTACTACTAACAGTAATAGCCACAACCCTGCAACTTGATATTAATAATAACCTGCATTTTTCTAAAGAGAAAATTGAAGAAAAGAGACATAAGATAACTCTCAGGGTGCAAAGGACCACCAAGAGAAAGAGAGATTGAAGTTATTCTCCTTGGCTAAAAGGACAGAGCAAAGACTAAGGGTGGAAGCTACAAGGAGGCAGAATGTAGGTATATGAAAGGAAAATGACTTTAAGATTTAGTTTTGTCCAAAGCGTAATGTGCTGTCCCTGTGAGATTGTTCAAGAGCAGTTGAATGGCCACTGAATAAAGAAGTGATGGAGGGAATGTCTGCATTTGGTATAGATTTAACAGTTCTCTAATCTCTGCCCTCATGGTACTTTTCTGTGAGTCTAAGAGAATCACTAGCATTTTGATGTAATGTGAATCAATCTATTGCACAAAATATGGGTTTTGGCTTCAATACAATAGATTTCCTGACACCCCTTTCTAAGTTTGACGGAGGGAGAGGAGGAGGTGTGACTATTATACATGCTGGTTATGTTGCACAAGTGTGAGGAGGCATGGGATCCAATGGCAAAACAGGAAATAAACTCTAACTTCTTTCTAACCATCTTTAATCCCAGTCTACCTTGAGAATATAATCCTTCTTGAAGAGCATTTTGCACCCGTAACTCCTGGTGTAACATATAGTCCCATAACTGAATAAAACAGAACAACACAAATTTCTAGCATGGTGCCAGCTTGAAAAGGTAGTTAACAGGCTCTGGGCTTAGGGCCAATTTTTTTCCTGAGTACAATAAAAGCTTTCAAGGGGGAAAAATACACACACGCATTTTCTGCATTTAAACAATCGGAATTTCTCTCAGGATTTTAGCCGTTCCATTCTGGTTATGAAATGTGATTCATTTTATTAAAAATAATTTTAGCACCACAGCCTCTAGCTACCACAGGTCAATATATTTTAATAAGATATTCCAATTTTATCTAAGATAAATGCTTCTAGGCAAAGCTGAACTCTTTCTTTCTGGTCAATTATCTATAAGAAGTTAAATAAAAGACTCTTTGCTTCTCTTTCGAAAAATGCAAAAATGAGGGAGGATAAGATTTTCAGGAAACCCATTAAACTCTCAGTTTCAACTAAAGTAACCTTCTCAAGGTAAAAGGGGTCACCTTGTAAAATGGAAATTGCATTGTTCTTCATGGCTAAAAGGGCTAGAACAAAGACCAACAGGTAGAGTTGCAGGCAAGAGAACAAGTGAGGTAGCTGGCCAGGGAATAGGTAGATCAGTCTCTGGCATTTGTTCTGGATCTTCTAGCACCTAATGCCCAGCAGAGCAGAGAGAGCGGGCCCATCCGCAGCCTATTCCTCTTTTACATGAATTAGATCAAGAATGTGACACCAGAGAAGTATGTGACCATCAAGCAAGGAGGAGGATGAGAAATTAAAATCCCCTCCCATCTGCAACCCTAGTTCTTCCTCCTCTTTCAACTTCTCCTTTGCTTTCACTTTTAAAGGTCTGCCTTCTCTCTCTCTTAGTTCCAGAGCATGGAATATCAGGATTGCGGTCAGTGGAGAAAAATAAATTTTTAAAAATTTACTATTTCTCTTTCTCCCCCCCTCCTTTTGCTAAGAAATTACTTCTTGCTAAGAATTATATATCACGTTAGGTTAGTTAATGAGATTACAAAGATTAATAAAATTATTTGTTCTTGCCCTCCAATAGCTCAGAGTATGTGTGGCATCAAGATGCAAATGGACAATTATAAAACAATTAGGTACGTGTAATGTTAGTGATAACTGGGCACTACAGAAGGAATAAGGACACCTCATCCTGATTAGGGATGAAGCTCAGGGAAAGAACCCTAGAACATTTCATGAGAACATAATCTTATTTTTTTAAATGTATGTTTATAATTTTCCTTTTAAATTGGTTGCAAGTACATGGAAAACAAATTTAAAGGGTGCAAATGAAAAGAGTGTAAAGTTTCCTCTTCCTTCTACTTTTGACTTCAAGTTACACAATTTCCCTTCCAGGAGGTAACCAGATTTTTGCACATCCTTCCAGATATGCCCCCATGCATTTAAAAATATATAATTTTTTTCTCCTGTGAATAGAAGCATACTTGAGACCAGAATTGTCCAATAGAAATGTAATGTGAGTCCTATATGTAATTTTTAATTTTTCTGGAAGCTACAGAAAAAGAGTAAAAATAAAAAGTTAAATCAATTTTAAAATTATATTTACTAATATATTTTATTTAACCAGTTATTATAAAGTTCTCTCATTACCTGTAAAGTGATATAGTGTTATTTGAAAGTGGACTCAGGTTAGCTCTAGGGCAAACTCTAGGGTAACTACTAACAAAAGTAAAAAAAGAAGTATAATTGATACATGCTAAGAAAGGAAAGAAAACGAAAGCATATAAAATGCTCAGTTAAAACCTCATAAATCTGAAAAAGAGCAGAAGACAAAAACAGGAACAAAGAACAAAGCTAACAAATAGAAAACAGTAAAACATGTGGGAAACATTAATCCAACTATATCAATAATCACTTTGAAGATCAGTGGTCTAAATACATCAATTAAAAGAAATTGTCAGAATGGTTAAAAGCACAAGACCCAACTATCCGTTGTCTAGATGAAAGCCACTTTAACTATAAAGACACACACAGATTAAAAGCAAATGGATGGACAAAGATAGACCATGTCAACAGTAATCAAAAGAAAGTGGGAGAATCTGTTACTGAAAGCTTGGCACTTATCCCCAAGGCTGCATAAGAAGAATGAGAACAAGTGGTTTGAGAAGGAAAGAGGAGCATATTAATTTGCCAGCAAATGAGGAGGATGGATACTACTATCTAAAAATGCCATCATCCTAATAATAAGCAGAAATGCAGAGCTTTTAAAGGATGGATTCTCAGCTTCAGGCAATTGCTGTTCAACTATAGTTGATGATTCTAGTCATCCCATCTCTGTCCTGTCTCTGCTGAAGACAATCCTGAGACCTTGGCCCAGGACCTCCTTAGCCCTGGCCATCTTCTGTAGCACGAAGAACAAAAGACATTCCCCTGCCCCTCCCAATCACTGGCCTAAGGCAGGGATGCAGGTCCTAGTTCTCCAAAGGGAGTGGGAGATGTTTTAAAGAGACATAAAACATTTTTGCTGTTTTTTCAGGCCATTTCCTCTGTTATAAAGCTATATTAATTTCAGACAGAGAAAACTTCAAAGAAAGAAAAATTATCAGGGATAGTGTGATATTATATGATGATAAACAAATGAGTTTTCCAAAAAGTCATAACAATCCTTAATGTGTATACATCTAATAATTAAGAGTCAAGCTATGTGAAACAAAAACTGATGAAACTGCAAGGAGAAGTAGATGAATCCACTATTATAGTTGGAGACATTAACATCTCTCTATCAGAAATGGACACATCCAGCAGGCAGAAAATCAGTAAGGACATATTTGAATTTAACAACACCATCAATCAACTGGATAAAATTGACATCTATAGACTACTTCATAAAACAACAGCAGAATACAAATTCTTCTCAAGCTTACATGGAACATTGATGAAGATAAACTACATTCTGGGTCATAAACACACCTTAATAAATTTAAAAGAGTAGAAATTGTACAATGTATGCTCTTAGACTGCTATAGAATTAAGCTAGAATTTAGTTACAGAAAAATGTCTGGAAATTTCCCAAATACATAGAGGTTAAAAAACTTACATATACACAATTTAACAAAATTTGTGGGATGCAGCAAAAGTAGTCCTAGAAGGAAATTTGGAAGGAATAGCATTGAAAGAATGTATTAGAAAAGAAAAAGTATCCAAATTAATAATCTAAACTTCCAGATTATGAAATAAGAAAAAAAAAGCAAAAATTAAATCCAAAGTAAAAGGAAGAAAAAAAATAAAATTGGAGCAGGAAACAAGAAATTGAAACAGGAGATCAATAGAGAAAATCAATAAAATCAAAAGCTGATTCTTCAAAATGATAAATAGAATCAATAAGTCTCTAATCAAGCCAAGAAAAAAAGAGAAAGTATACAAATTACCAATATCAGAAATATAAAAGGGGACATTACTACAGATCCCATTCATATTAAAAGGAAAACCAACGGCCTCAGTCCATGCAGATTGCTATAACAAAAAGAAGACAAAAACCCAGATTCAAAAATTGGCCAAAGACCTTAATAGATAAGTCACCAAAGAAGACACACAGAGGGCAAATAAGTGTATGAAAAGGTGTTCCACATCATATGTTACCAGAGAAATGCAAATTAAAACACTAAGACACTACTGCACACCTAAGAGAATGGCCAAAATCCAGAACACTGATAATACCAAATGCAACAGCAACCCTTTGGTAGAAGTGCAAAATGGTACAACCACTTTGAAAGACAGTTTGGCAGTTTCTTACAAAACTAAACATACTATATAATCTAGTGATCATATTTTTGGTATTCATTTAAAGAAGTTCAAAATCTATATTTACACAAAAACCTATACGCAGATTCTTTACTCATTATATTCAAAACTTAAATGCAACCAAGATGTACTTTAGTAGATGAATGGATATACAAAGTGTGGTAAATCTAGACAATAGAATATAATTCAGGGTTAAAAAAAAATGGGCTATCAAGCCATGAAAATACATGAAGGAAACTTAAATGCATATCACTAAATGAAAGAAGCCAATCTGAAAAGGCCATTAACTATATGAAACCAACTACATGACATTCTGGAAAAGTCAAAACTGTGGAGACAGTAAAAATATCAGTGGTTGCCAGTAATTGGAGGGAAAGTAGGAGGGATGAATTGACAGAGCACAGAGACTTTTAGGGCAGTGAAACTACCCTGAATGATGTCATAATGGTGGATAATGTCATTATACATAAGTCCAACCCCATAAAATGTGCAATACTAAGAGTCAACACTAACACAAACTACGGTCTTTGGTTAACAATTATATGTCAATGTAGGTTCATCAATTGTAACAAATGTACCACTCTGGTAGAAGAAACTGATAATGGGGAAGGCCATGTATGTATGAGGTCAGAGAGTATATGGAAAATCTCTGTACATTTTTTTCAATTTTGTTGTGAATCTGAAATTGCTCCAAAATTTTCTATTAAAAAAAGGATAAGTGTACTCAGTTGAGATAGAAGAGGTGGCGATGTTATAGCAGAGCATAGACATAAATATGCAGGAAACTACAATGAGTTCCATGTTGCTACAACATTTAATTCTTTGGGATAAGAATTAAAGAGAAATGAGGCTATAGAGATGGGCTGGCAACAGACTGTGGGTAGCATTACAAGCTGCATTAAGTAAGTTATAATTTATCATGAAAGGGATAAATTGAATGATTTTTAGCAGAAGAACATGGTTCAATTTATCCTTTAGAAAGATTGCTTTAGTGCAAGTGTGAAGATTGGATTTGAAGAATCAGCCTACAGATAAGTAGACAAATTGAGAGCCTGCTATAGCAGTCCAAGTGAGAGATGGCAAGCCTGAATTATTATAGGGATAGAGAGGAAAAGGTGGACTAAACAGACATTTGGGAGAAAAACTCTTTATCAATTGGTGATTGATAAAAAGTCAAATTAGTCAAATAGCAAAACAGTGAGTCCATTTTGGACTTACTGGGTTTGGGATATCCAGTGAATGTATCTAACATGCAACTGAATATGTAAACCTGAAGTTTAAAGTAGAGTTCTCTAGTAGGGATATTGATTGAGATTCAGCATATGGATACTAATTGATACAATGCAGAGACACGAGATCATCTGTGGAGGGAACACACGTAGAGAAGAAATATGAAGGAAGAGCCTGGAGGAGAAGAACACTGAGGAGAGTAGATCATCACAAAGAAAGAAGGTGCCAGAACTATGCAACAGGGCTATGCAATAGGAGAATAGAAAAAAAGAAATTTTGAGGAAATTGAAGGTGATGAACAAGATCAAACGTAGCAGGTAAAGTCCAGTAATATTAGAACGAAAAATGCCTCCTGCATTTGGCAATTAGTATCTTTGATGAGAACCTTATAGAACAAGTCCAGAAATGGGGTTACCAATGGATTCCAGTTATTTGTGAAGAGAATGGGAGACAGGAAATCAGTGTAACTGATATAAAATGAGACATTAGAGGGTGTTCCTGGATTGAGGAAGTCATTATAGTCAGAGAAGCTGAAGGCATGGGAAAATCAGTCATGGAATCAAATGCACAGGCAGGAACAGTGCTGTGGAGCAAGGGAAGGAATAGGTCATTCTCTGAAACTGGAGAAGAAAAGCCACACTTCTGAACTCTGGGTACATGTGAACGTATGTATATGTGTATTGGGCAGGGATTTCAGGAAGATCACTCTTGGTAACAACATTGTTGATGTAGTAAAAGACAGAGTTCTCACTGACAGGGATGGAGAAGTTTAATTAAGAGTTTGCAGATATTGAGAACACATTGAAATCATTGTTGAGGAGAATGTTCAGAGAAAGAAAAAGTAAGGGTGAGTGATACCAAGGGTCTACCTGATGCTTGAAAATAGTGAATGGTTCATTGATTTAAATATATATACAAATACATGTATATGTATTTAAAAAGAGAAAGAGGAGAGAGAGAGAGAAGTTAGGTGCCCAAAGAGTGTTAGGCATCATGAAGATAAAAATAAGTGAAAACTCTCAAGGTTTTTACTATTAAATTAGAAAAGACATGCATACATCCATGAAAAGATAACTTCCTCATAAGAGATACAAGTGAGTAGTTTTCACATTAAGTGTAGAAGAACTTGGAATGTAATAGAAGCCTTTGTGGGGTTGAGAAGTCTGGCTTCATCTGAGTTTGGGCATCGCAATACAAATAATGTTCAATAGACATGGAAGCAGGAAAAGAGCGTGGGGCAGAGGGCACATCAGGAGCAAAGCTACACGAGTTGAAATGGTATGTGTGTCAACATACAATGTCATACTTAAAACCATTTGACCCCCAAACACAAGCTGGAATAACTTCTAATCTAGGATCCATATTTGGGGTAGCATGTGATATGTTAGCTATGCACTCTTAGTGGATGGGAATACTGTTCAACACTCTAATTATAAATCAAGCTCTGATATATGCAGTCAGGAGAGAAAATCAGTTCCAGGGTACCTCATGCCATCTCTCTGCTTCACTGAGCCAATGCCTCACATCCCAACTGCAGTTTCAGGGACTATTTGCAGACAACTAATCAGCTACTCCTAAGAAAACGTGTCTCTAGATCAATCCTAAAATGGAAATGAAGGCAATTTGGAGGGTTACAGGAGATTTGGAACTTTGAGTGCATCACTTAGGTTTGCATTTTTGTTTCAGTGATACTATGCCCACGGTATCCGCAGTTTGGTTTGCTATTACCCCCTTTGTAACCCTGGGATAAACATAAAAACTGAAATCCACCCTAGTTTCTGAAAGTGAGTCTCCTTCCAAATCTGAGCTAGTTATCCAAGCTTCTATTAATATTTGCCTTTCTCAGTAGCCTTGCACATAGGACACTATGAGTCTCAACAAGGACAGAAGTTGAGCTTGTTCAGCAGACTCTCCTCAAGAGGGGGCTTATTCCTATTTCTCAAGTGAAAAGAAACTTTTTATAAAAAGCAATTTTAGGGCTCTCACAGGAAGAACTCTACATTTGTGAAGGATGGATTTCTATAAAAAATTAAATCAAAATGAATAAATTCAAATAATTAAAATCAAAATGCAAGTTTCTGCCTAAATAAGAAGTATATGTAAATGTCCTAGTTTGAGCTCCCCTAGAAGTAGGCACAGGTTCAGAAATTAAAATGCAAGTATTTTATTTAGAAAGTGAAGGAGATGCTGGTATGGAAGTGGGGAATTGAGATAGGGAAGGAAAGCACAAGAAAGGGAAGAGAAACAAGAAAGGGTACGTGAGCAAGCCAACTATTAATACCACTGAAGAAGACTGGAGATTGAGTCAGCAGAGGAACTCTAGGAATTAGTGTAGGACACACACCTCAGAACTATTGCACCTGACCAGCCCAGAGCTGAAGATTCTGTGACAAGAGAGCGTTCAACTGAAACACGCAGATGCTGGCCATTGGAAGTTGACTGGTGTGCACTGAGGAGACAGGGTTAGAGGATATGGGTAGGGAATTAACAGTGTCTTCCCTCCAAAGACCGAATGCTTTTGTGAGGTTCCACATGCCATAGTAGGATTCCCAGAATTGTTTTCCAAATCAAAACTTTCTAGAATTTAAACATGTTTAGCCTCTTTTTTTATTTTTGTAACACTCCCTTTCTTTTCATAAGCTGAGTGTATGCAATGTAGGAGCTAAGCTGGTTTTACAACAGCATCTCATCATACAAATTATATGTCATATGATAGTCAGTACTTAAAGACCTGTTTAATTTTTCCAGAAAGAGGAATTTACTCAGCAACTTCCTTATCTTGGTGAAATTTCCCCTCTCTTGTTTTATAGTACATCATCATTTATTAACACCTACTACATGTAGAATAAACTGGTTGTCAGCATAGATACAAAAGAACCTGAAAACATAATTGCTGGCTTGTGCAGTTTCCACCAAAAGAGAAAATACCTGACAAGCATACAAAAAAATACAAAATACATGAAAAGATAGAATGCAAATAGATATAAACAAATCAATTAATCAGAACACATTTATTGAGCGCAATTTTTCCAAAGAATGGAATGGACATTCCAGATTAGTATTATCAAAAGAATGGAGAAAAACATTGCAAAAATGAGTAATTGTATGAATCTGCTCTTTTCTTTCCTCAAATTGACTAGATTTTTTTTTCCTGAATTAATTGAGCCAATACTGCTTTGGTAACAAAGACATATCTTTAAGTATTAGTTATAATTACTTATAATTATAGATAAATATAGAAAAGATAGTGTGTTAGGAAGACCAAACATAAAGTTCTCATGTTTAAACATGATAATTGGAATGCATTTTGCAAACACAATGCCAAATATGTCTTCAGAAAATTAACCCTAAAGTTTCTTTCAATGAAACCCAAGGATTTTCTTTTGTTCTCATGGCAAAAGAACCAGAGCTACAAAAACAAAACAAACATAAAAACACCCATGAGAGTCTATGTTGTACATCTAAATGTACACTGTGTACTAACTCATAATTATTGAACACTTGCTATAAATGGATCACTGTTGTAACATCCTCGTTGTCCAGGTATATTTTACTTTTTAGTCTCAAAAAGTAAAATATAGAGAAACAGGCAAGAATAAAATCTAGTCAGTGACCAAATAAAACCCTTCAGCCATGGGAAAGCTACTAGAATTATTAATAAGGAGAAAAGCTTAGGAACATTTAGAAATGCATTATTTATTAGGGAACTGTCAGTGGGACTCATAAAAGGCAGGCTGTGAGTGAAAAATACGCTTGTTTGGGTTGAGTATATTACTGCAGACAGGGTAGAGATAAGCTGGAAACAAAGGGGAACATTAATCTGACTCTCAGGAAAGCATTTGTTATGGCAACAACTACTGCAGTGGTTTTAAGCAAATGAATCACAATGTGTGGTGAAAGTAAGTAGGAGTAATTAAAGAACAAGGGGTGCACACTGTCTCGACAATGGAGTCGAATTTAGACATTTCCTCTTCAGGCCAGTGAGATGCAAGGCAGCACCCCAGACAACCTGACTTGCCTCTTGGAAAACAAGAAAAGGATGAGACAACCAGATCCATGAGGACTGATAAGAAGAACACATGACTGAGCAATTGAATGGTGTAGCTTCTTCATTAACAAGAAATACAATGGGTGAGAGCCCTTCCCCACCGCCGCCAACGACTCAATAGTGAACCTGCTAGCCAGAACCCATCATAGCAGTGGACAATTTTATATCTTGAGACATAAACAAACTCTATAAATATTTGCTAATCTTCATAAGCAGAAGAGTAAAGTTATAGTCATATAGAAAGCACAACAAACTCAGACATTGGAACAAAGAGATCTAGACCTGAATCTGGATTTTGCCACTTATTGGCCACATGTATAACTTGTACTTCTCTCTCTCACTTACCAAAACTTATTGGCTGTGCCCTAAATTTTTATTGACTATTCTGTCTCTTCTCATCACCTCCGCCTCTACCTCCCTTCTCCAACCACCATCAACTCGCACCTGGATTGCTGCAATAGTCTCCTAAATAGTCTACTTGTTCCTCATCTTTTACTTCTATATCCTATTTGTCCACATAGTAGCCCAAAGGAAATTGGTCATAAACTCTCTTTTGTAATTTTCCACATACTCATTTTTCCTCATCTGCATGCATGTTGTAATGGAGCCACCCCTAGACAAGGAGCCAAAGTCCTTGAGTCTCTGCTCGGAAGTGTGTCAGCTGTGAGATTCTTCTCATCCTCTATATCACACTGCAATATGAGCTAATGACAGCCTTCCATTGCGTTAAGTCATGAGATTTTTTTGAAAGGCCGGTGGGGGGGGGGGGAGTGCTGCTTTGATGCTGCAGAACAGTCTGACCTAATCCAGAAATTAGATTCAAAGTGAGACGCCAATGAAATAAAATCCTGTAACATACGGTATTGGCTTAGAAGTTAAGCATCAGCTGGTGAGGAGATATATTAATAGTAGATTGGCCTGCTGGACATACTTGTTATTGAGTGTAAAATATTTGCTGAAACTACCAGCTACTATAACTTGGAAAGCAGATCATGTACTTACTGAACTCCAGAGGTTGAAAAACATAGCCTTGGTAACTAGATGTTTATCAATCCCATTTAACCTTCATGAGCACACAAGTACACTGCATTTCCAAACTGTGCTTGCATCATAGTAAGACTGTGACAGAACCCTTGACATTAGGAAGAGGGAAAAAAGAGCATTTGTATATAGATTTTTCTTGCTTTCCTTCACCATTTACTTGAGTGATCAAGGAATGTACTTTTCACGTCCACAGCTAGAGGACAGCTAGATTTGCAAAACTTTCTCCCTAGATCCTACTGTCAAGTACTCATTTCTCTAGTTCAGCTTTGTTAGTCTGAGGCAATATTGTTTTCTTTCCCCAATGCATGCTTATCTCATTCTCTAAATGGTTAAAACACATTAAAAGTTTCCAATTTTAAGCACAGCTTCTTACCAGGGAAATTCTATATCCATCTATTCATTTGCTGATTATCTATTCATTGATTTGCTTAGCAATATTTAATTGTCGTCTGTGAAAACATGTTCTCTACCTTCAAAATATAAGGTCAGGTAGAAGCAGTTATAATCTAACAGCAGTTAAGGGGAATAGCCCTAGGTGAAAGGCTCTGCTATATGTCTGGTCTTCCAACCCTATACTTTCTGCCCTCATTTTATTTGAAATCTTCAGTGTTTAAATAGAAAAATTAAAGGGAATGGGCAGATATTACTCTGATTCCATTAAAAAAGCAGAAAATAGAACAAAATAGTCCAGTTTTCTTAAACTAACACATTCAAGTCTCTGTGGTATAGGCAGGAAGTTGAGGAGACCAAAGTGTCTTCTGGTCAAACTAACCTGGGATATGACAGTTTCTGTGATCTCTAAACCTTACCTAAGAAGCCAGTATACATGAATACAGCTTTTGGCCTCCTGCCTTAACATTCAGCTTTAAAGCTTGGCATTTAAAAATGTTAAATTAATGGCTTATCAATCCCAAATAAATTACCATCTTTAGAGGTGATGCTAATCAATGGAGGACATGGCGGGGTTGGTTTGAGAAAGGCCTCATTTGACATTGAAGAAGATAGGATAATAATGGCTTAGTATTTGTAATTTTTACTCTCTTACCATGTCATTACCAAAGCAAACTCAACAGCTCTAATTAAACCTTTTGATGCTATGATATCTACCAAGTTGATGATGGTAATCATGTTATTATGACTATTATGTTAATAATAAGACCGGCTCTTTTAGAATAAAGGATTGATAACAATAATGATTTAATAGTGTCTATATGCTCCATGTATCACCAGAGAAGATGCAATAACAAGCATGGACTGTATGAGCGCACAGACTAGGCTCACTGGTTGTAGAAGAAGAAGTTGGCTTTAAATAAAAGGTAACTGACTGGGGAAAAAAATAAAGGGAGCGGTACCAAGAAAGATCTAGAAATAGGCATTTCTCAATGGTTAGAATTATGGAATGAGTCTGTATCGGAGATGCCACACTATGGTACCTCAGGGACATGCAAGTAAACTTACCCAGAGGTAGTATATCATTATGCTTAAAAGAGTGAATTCTGGAATTACTTTTGTTTGATTTCTAGTTCTGTCACTGCTAGCTGTGTGACCCACAGCAGAATGCCTAACCTCTCTAGTTTCCATTTTATTCACTGTAAAATGGTAATAATAACTCTACCTATTCCACAGGTTAGTTGTGAAGACTAATTAAGTCAGTAAACATTAAAACACACACACACACACACACACACACACACACTTGTAGTAGTGTCTGCTGTGCAATAATGCTTAATATATGTTAGTATTGTCTTTAAATTTTTTTTTATCAAATCTATTTTTTCAAACTCAAGAAATCTGGATAAAAGAAGTAAAATCTGTTATTAGATAGGCAAATAAAGACTGCTTTCTTTTTGTCCTCTTCCCATTTATTTTCAAAATGTAATTAATATCATTATCTCATCAGGTCACACCTGCTGTCGTCAAACCTGCTGTCATTTCTCCATGAAGAATTGTCCTTGAGGAGCGATTTGGCCCCTGGCCCTGGCCTGCTGCCAGCCTTCTGCTTATTTCCTGGGACATGCTGTGTGATGTATTGTTTCCAGATTCAGCATTGTTTAATGTTCATACACCAAACACTAACTGAGATTTCCAGGAGCTTATTTCTCCAAGCCAACCCTGTGCCAGTGCTGGGCCCAATCTGTCCAAGGCCCCTTGGGAAACCTTCCATCCAAATGCAGGGATGCATAAGCTTGTCTGTCTGGCTGGGCAACTACAATGCCCCTCCCCCTGGTTTACTTGGCCTTGAAGTCTTTGGCCTTGAAAGACCAAGAAGACTGAGGAGACATGGAAGTAAGACTTTTAGGAGAAGGTCCATCTATGAATGGAAAGAAAACACTCCAACTGGCTGCTTTGTGTCAGTAAAGAATAGACACAGACATTTAAAAAAAGTGACCATATTCTCCAGGTTGCAATATGCTCCATGTGCTGTGCTGAGACACGGTAAACAGTAAGATTTGTTGAGTGAATTAATAATAATAATAATAATAATGGTACTATATTGTATCCATTAAATTTCCTTTTTCAAAAAGTTTTCTCACATATCTCATTTTAATTTTATAAACTTGGACCATAACACTCATCATGCATTCTTCATATCAACTTCATTTTTACCATTTGAAAACTGAAGAAATGACAAATCTATGGATTTTAAGTTACACAATTATATGTCTCCTGCCTCATTTATTCATTTATTTATTAAGCATTATCTAATATCATTATATTATTATTTAATTACTCATCTATTCAAGCAAATTTGTAAATGCTATTACAGAAATACATACAAAGCACTAATAGGACCAATATCATAGAGGGCTAAAGTCTACTTAGAATAGCTAAGAAAGATCTTAAAGAAGGTGTTGGGTGGGTGGGAGGTGGGAAGAAGGGGTGGTTATATTCACACCTAATGGCTGTGGTGTGCACCATCTGGGGGATGGACACACTTGAAGCTCTGACTCAAGCAGAGCAAAAACAATATATGAAAGCTAAACATTTGTACCCCCATAATATGCTGAAATAAAAAAAAAGAATCAATAGAGCTTTCGAGATAACAAAATGATGTAAGGGCATTAAAGACAGAGAAAAGCATATAGGAGTAAGGTGGTTTTATCTTCAGGAATGGAATATAGGATTCTATTGTGATTAAGTCATGAGTGTAGAAGAAGAGTGGGTTTAAGGGAGGTGAAAAATAAGGTTGGAAAGAGAAATAAATTGAGCAACTGCTACTTAAGTAAATAGTGGAAATGAACATCAAGTAAAATAAAAAGTGAAAATACATGGTAAATTTTATATTATGATACAGATATTATGTATTGTATTTTTGTATTTTATTACATATGGTGGACACTGTTGGTTCCCTTCCAGCATCTATGTATTCTCTCTGCCTCTATCCTTGTAGACTTGTATCTTTGTTCAGGTACCAATACTACTCATACACCTCAGGAGATGCTGAACCCAGCCACAAATCTGGAGGTGGGCTTTATTGGTCTAGAGATATTTCCTCCCCCTTCCCAGTGACTGATCCAAATATGCACATGTAACCAAATAACAAAAGGAGAAAGATTTGTTAGGAAAGAATCTTTCTAAGTTATAAAATTCGCTCTCTTTTTCCTTGGATGCTATCTCATGGAAATATGGTATAGCTGCAGTCCATCCTCTAAAGCTTGAGATGGAGCCAATATTTTATAGAGAAGAGAACCAGGAAATTTAGATAATTCTGTCACAGATGTTGGGTTAAGTCCATTTTCAAAGGCTGACTTCTCATTGTACTTTGTCTTAGGTAAGCCAGAAACATTTTTTACAGTTTTAGCCAGTTGGTTTGAGTTTGATTTTCCATTATTTACAGCACAAAACATCTTGAAAATATCATATTATTATCTATGTTATTGAACATAATTACGGTATTGAGAAAAAACATTTTCTACTCCTAGGAAAAAGCTGATAGTTCTGTAGCCATGTCATCACTTATCAATGAGGACAACTCAATACATTTCTGCAAGCCAACCAATCAGTGACAGCACCTTGCTTCTAAAAGTCAGGAAATCACATGCTAAAACAAAACAAAACAAAACTCCCTCCAGGCTTTCTCTCCTGAAGTAAAGTCACTATTTTGTAACACACACCTCTCCTCTATTTCTTCACTTAGTAAACAGCAACCTATCACTCAGTTTTTAGCTTAAATATTGCCTCCTCCAAGAAGTCTTTCATGCCCACCCCTTACCCCAGTCTCACCTTACTCACTGCTGATGTGCTCTATTAATATCCTTTACTTTTCCCTGTTTGTGATCTGTATCATGTCTCATTGCAACTGTTTGTTTATTTTTCTACTAATCCCTTCTCAGAGGCTGGCAGGATCCATCCTTCCAATTCAACATCAAATTGCTAATACCTACCACAGTGACTGGTACAAAGTAGGAGCCCAGTAGATATTTGTGTGTGGAGGGGTGGGGGTTGGTTGCTATTTTTTTTATTTGAGACAGAACTTTGCTCTGTTGTCTGGGCTAGAGTGCCGTGGCATCAGCCTAGCTCAAAGCAACCTCAAACTCTTGGGCTCAAGCAATCCTTCTGCCTCAGCCTCCCAAGTAGCTGGGACTACAGGCATATGCTACCACGTCCAGCTAATTTTTTCTATTTTTAATTGGCTGGATAATCTTTTTTTCTATTTTTTTAGTAGAGACGGGGTCTCACTCTTGCTCAGGCTAGTCTTGAACTCCTGACCTCAAATGATTCTCCTGCCTTGGCCTCCCAGAGTGCTAGGATTAGAGGCGTGAGCCATAGCACCCAGCTGATATTTGTTTTATTAATGAATGACCCTAGGTCTGGCTTCTCAATACCGCTATTCAGAGAAAAGCTTTGGTGACAATGGAGTGGAGAGGGTGAGTGTCCAGGCATGGGCCCAAGTTTATAAGGGTTTACTGGGGAAAAGTCTACCTTGGTACAATTAAGTTTGCTCATTTAATCTTTAAGCAGATTTTCTTCTTACCTTCTCTCATTTATCTATCCTTCCCTTGCCTAACTTTATATATTAGAGCTTCTCGGAACCTTTAACATATGGTTATGTTTATTATTAAGTTGCATAAAGGGCATAAAGATCATTTGCTCATGGATCATTTTGTTCTGAGAGCACCCACTGAGATTCCAGAAAAATGGTATTCAGGGAACACAATTTGAGAAGATGGACCTGTGCCTACCTTTCTGTGATGTTATATTTTTTTTTAATCTCTCTCTCTATGAAATGGGCATAAAAATTGTCTGCAATGATCTAGTAGGAACAATAAATATGTTATGAATCAATAAAACAAATAAAATAAAACAAAACACAATGAAAGTTAAGCAATCAGGAATAGGATCACACTTATAAACATGTTTCTGAATGGTTACCCAATGAATAATTCTCACTTGATCATGCATCCTTCTATAGTTAATATCAACCCACTCCCACCTCTGAAAGTTTATCAGACCCTGAATTTCATACTTTCTAAAAATCTTATACATAGAATCTTATGTATAAGATTAAAATCCTGCTCTGCTCCAAAATAGTGTTTTTGACCAGCATAGCCTCTTTCACTTAAATAGGCAATACATTATTTTACTACTTTGTGTTTTGTATCTTGGGTATTGATTGGTGGTCTCATCCTTTGATAGTTACTTGAAGCTTAGAACGTGCTGAGAGATTATCATTTCGGGCCATATTACTAATGCTTTATTTGCTATGTAAAAGAGTCTGGTCAATGTTTGGCCATCGTCCTCTGATACTTCCTTCATAACTGGGGCTCTGAAAATCTAGCATTTCATTTGTCCAAAGATGCAATATGAACATTGCGACACTTGCCAATATCATTTAGTCAGTTCTCAGAATAGTTCTTGGATAAAATAAATAATCTTGTGGAACATGAGATTAAGAGTCTTTCCACTTTAAAAAATAAGACTATAATTTACTAATGCTTTAGGGTAGTTTAAAATGTTCTCAGTGGTCTTTAGATTGGCTACTACAGATACATTCTCTATTGAAAAGAATCCTTTGAGTAATTTACTATTACTATAATAAATAATTTTTTGTTAATGTAAAGAATCATCTTCTACATAGGTTGTTTTGTTTGGGAATTCCTTAAGATCTGGTCAACTTGTAAAGATACACTATGTGCACTGTTTTGTCTTTCAAACGAAATAATTTCATGTGTTCCATATAACCACGATATGATTACAACCAATACAAATCTGTGTATTGATAAGTAGCCCTCTGTTGTCTACACAAACAACTGATCTTTATGGATATTACCCAATGAATCTCACATAGCAAAGCAGATAGAGATAATATCGCAATCTATGAAATGTGACTTAGGAGTTGTCTTGACCAAAAAGATCTTTCTCGCCCATGTCTGCGTAATGCAATTGAGTTACAAATAAAATATGCAAGGAAGAATAACACATCAAGTCACTGAAATTTACATTTAAATTTGTTAATGAGGTTGAATTCTCCTGTTTTAGGAAGGCCAACGGGCTTCATAAGAGCAGGAAGTATCTGATGGGAGAGTAGAGGAGAGTTCTTGTACTGCTGCAAGAGGAGAAAAGCAGTACAGCATCTTCAAGTCAATCCTACATTGCACGTAATCCCCAAAAGGGGTCAGTGTATTGAGCATGCAGGCAGCTCTTGTCCACCATTAGTTACATGTGGGAGTGAGGCAAATGGAAAATTGACTTGCCTGATGTTAGTGGCAGCTCTCCTGCCCTGTGTGAAAATTACCATGTTAGAATTCCAATAACATAAAGATTGTCCAGCTTTATCTCACTCTGAAATGTACTTCGGTAAGAGATTATTGGCAAATAAAGCACTTTGTTATCTATGAAAAAAGACAGGCCATTTGATTCAAGTTAACTTTCACCAAGAAGCTTTAGTACTCTGCACAACTAACTTCAACCAGCGAAAACCATGTACAGATGATTTGAATTATCCAAGTAAATATTTACATAAGACATAATAGAAGGGTTAAGGGACAGAGAGAAAGAACAAAAAAAAATTACATCTGTAGTTTATGTGACTATTTTAAATGTATGGGATCATTTTATTGTCTTTTTCCATATTCTCAAATTAATGTGCATTTGCTTCAATTCTATGTAGTCTGGCTGTTGAGATAAGGTCAGTTCTCATGAATATGCACTCAGGGTCTCTAATGCTGCTTTTTTCTACAGGGGTTTAGCTTATGTCTTGCCTAAATTTATTCTATTGCCTCCAAAACAGTTACATTTTTGGATATTTATGACAACTAATTCAATATCATCTCCGTGTTTTGATGGGATAGGCAGTTGCGTTAGTTTTCAGAGATTTACACTGTCCCAGTTTGGGCCATAACATTGTGTCAGATTCTTTTTATTTGCAAATTAGTAAAAACAGCCATTCTTCAACTAGGTTGACGTAAAAGAGCATAATTCAAATACCTAATACTGTAATCCCAATACATCGGGAGGCTTAGGTGGGAGGGTTGCTTGAGGCCAGGAGTTCAAGACCAGCCTGGGGAACATACCAAGACCTCGTCTCTATAAAATTTTTTGGAAAAAATTAGCCAAGTACATTGGCTTGTGCCTGTAATCCTAGCTACTCAGGAGGCTAAAGCAGGAGGATCGCTTGAGCTATGGAGTTCAAGGAGTTCTACAATTGCACCACTGCACTCCAGCCTGGATGATAGAGCAAGATCCTGTCTCAAAAAAAAAAAAAAAAAAATTGTGGGTCTTTAATTTTTTTTTTTTGGAATTATTGACATTCATGCAACCCATCACTTAAGTGAATTTTCTCGCACAGTACCTATTTAAATTGGTTCTTGAAACTCCAATTCCATCTTCCTTTTAGTTGAAAAGGTTAGAAAGTGGAAAAAAAATGTACGTTTCTTAGATTTTCTTTCAACTAGGAATTTGTATGTGATTCAGGTTCCCCTAATTTGCCATATTTGAGTATCAGCTGAAAAGGAGAAGTGTGGAGTAGGGTAATCCTTTTGCTGTAACATTTGGAGAGAGGTGCCTTTGTAGTGTCTGTTCCAGCGTCTGTTCCAGTGCCTAGCCAACAACCTGGTGGTTGAGAGGGCCAGTTGTGGTGGAGGAAAAAGTGTCAATGGTTGCATCAGCAGTAGATTATTGACCTCCAGCCCTGGCTGAGGTAGTGAGAACTGAAAATCCACTATTCAAAGGTGGTAATAATTTTTGGAGCACCCAAATACATCTGTTAAAACTCTGTCTGTTTGAAATGCTTGAAGTAATGTCTATTTCCTGCACTAAAGCTGGGTTAGGACATCTTAGCTCACAAGTTACTTCTGCTTTTAAAATTGCTTATGATTTTAAAGACAAAACAAAACAAACAAATAAATCCACCTACCTAAAGCTAGATTAAACCTCTAAGAAGGAAAAGGAAAGCATTTAGAATTGGTGGCTCTTGTTGCTCTAGACCCCAGTCATAGCACCTTTCACACTGTATTAGAAAAATCCATGTATAGTATCACTGTACTGTGACCCCAGGAGAGTAATTTTCAAATTTGTTTTTAACTTTCTAAAACAGAGGTAGGGAAACTTTTCATGTTGGAAGCCCGCAATAATTTAGCTGTAATCAAATAAGGCCACATTCAAGAAACTTCAATTATACCTACTTACAAAATGTACATTATTTTGTAAAAATATAACTACTATGTACTTAATAATTTCAAAAAATGAAAACTATTCGTTAATTTTAAAGATAACTAACCTTATAATGACTTTGTCCTGTCTGCTTTTTGTTGGAAAGCATTTGAATATTTGGTTGCAGCATGGAGGTCTGCAGTTTCCGTTTTTCCTCTAGATGGGTATCAGTGCCATGGGACCTTAAGGGCATCTTGATTTGGGTTAGATAGGAGAATGTAGATTCACAGCAGTAAGTGGTTAAAAAGCAAGAAAGCTTTTTTTCAGGCATGTTGCCAAAGGTATGGATATTCTACTGCATTTTTCCATGTTTCCATTGGATCTTTCTTCGCGTCAAACAATGACTTTAAAATGTCATCTACTGAGAGCTCAATCAATTCCATCTGGAGTTCTTTAGGTGCCTTGGTGATATCAACTAGGTGAGGCTGAAATGCTAATTTGAGTGTGATGTCATGATTCTCAAAGTCACTGAACCTTTCATTATATTCTCCAATTAATAGGTCTATAACAGCTGCATACTCTTCAAATGATTTTCATATATCATCCTGCTCATCAACAACCTTTGCTAACTGGGGAAAATGTTCATCCGAAATTTGCTTTTGAAGAAGTGTTTTTAAAAAAGATAGCTTTTTGTCAAAATGCTTGGATTTTTTGAAACACGTCATCTATAGACTTAGTTTTCCTTGCAAAGAAATATTTAAGTTGTTTTGATTTGACATGATATCACATAGAAATGCTGCATTCCTACAGAAATCTTTTTTCAATAATTCGCATTGCTAATTCTATTCTTCATAAAATCTAACTATCTATTCTCACAGAGATAAAATTTTGGCTAACACCTGTTCCTGCCATAGCCAATACATTTTAGAATGATAGGCAAATCCACATCGAATACCTCACTTATTAGTGTCAAATGTTATTCCAAATAAGTTGCATGTTTTAACTCATTTGTTCCTTACAGGAACCTAATATCGGTACTATTATCACCTCATTTTTTAGATGAGAAAACAAAGGCAAAGATATCATGAAGGACTTGCCCAATATCACAAATCTGGTAAATGTTGAAGTCAGGGCTTAAACTCCAGCTCCAGAATCCTGGAGTGATGGAAGCATAAATATTCTTTTGATATAAATATACCAGTTCCTTATAGGAATAAATGTGTTCCTTTGTCAAATTTGGAGAATCTGATGTTTATTTTTTTCTAAAAAAACAATTTCATTTCACAAATATACATTACACTAACTTTATAT
Source organism: Indri indri (assembly GCA_004363605.1). Classification (NCBI taxonomy): domain Eukaryota; kingdom Metazoa; phylum Chordata; class Mammalia; order Primates; family Indriidae; genus Indri; species Indri indri. The sequence goes on from RJWJ010012993.1 coordinate 27,963, forward strand.
CAGACTCTTATAAGTTTCATTCCAGAAAAAAAAAAATAGAAGATATACATTGCAAGCTCAAGAAGGGCAAATAATTTGAGCAGAAGGGATTCAAAGTAATAGAAAAGTTACGTATAATCTTGGCCTTCATGGATGAAAATGATTTAGGCATCTGGAAAAAGAGAAGAGGGGCTTTTCATACAGAAAGAATAGCACTTGATGTACTCAATGATTATGTCTAGTTCCTGTGCCTGGAACATAGAATGCATGAAATATTGAGAGATGAGTCTGGTAGAGAATGAAGGGTAAAGAGTCAAAAAAAAAAAAATTCTGTGGTATTAATAATAAACTGAGATTGTGAGTAGTTTGGATTAATCTTAATCCTCCTTTTATGCTAAACATTTAGTAAAGTAAAATTATCAAGGGCTTTGAACAGGGCAATTACATCATCAGGCAATGTTTTAGAAGATGGCAGCAATATACAGCACAGATTGAGCCGGCAGACCAGTTTGGAAGCAGTTGCCACAATTGGGAAAAGAGAACATTAGAGACTCTTCTAAGGCAATGGCTAAGAAAATAGAACAGATTTTTAAATTAGGTGTAGACAAAGCTAAAACAAAACAAACTGGAAACAATCTATTAAATTAGGATTTTGAAATGCAGAAAAATGATGCCTTTGTTATGTGGCTGAAATTATCTAAGCAATTGCTTTAAATATCTTTTTTATAGAGTTGCCATAAATTTGAGTATATTTACATCAAGAGAATGTTTGCATTGTCTTGACTTCTTTGCTCATATTGTTTTAATTCTCAGCATATTTTTGACTCATCACAAGTTGACTGGTAATGGAAAAAAATATAACCTGAGCTTCTTTATTTATTTTTAGAGATAGGACTTCACTCTTTCACCCAGGCTGGAGTGCAGTGGCACAATCATAGCTCACTGTAACCTCCAACTCCTGAGCTCAAACAATTCTTTTGCTTTAGCCTCCCAGATATCTAGGACTACAGGCATGTTCCACCATGCCAGGCTATTTTGGGTTCTTTTTAGAGATGGGGTCTCACTATGCTGCCCAGGCTGGTCTTGAACTCCTCCCACCTCGGCCTCCCAAAGTGCTGGGATTACAGGCGTGAGCCGTCCCCCTTTTTTATTTTGCATTCCAAATCTACTACAATCAAACTCTATGAGTCTTGAAAATTATTCACTTCTTTGGAGCTTAGTTTCTCTTAAAACTAAAGGAGACTAGACTAACCTAATCTCTAAAATCAATTCCCTTTACAGAGTTGTCTGTACAGGTTACCAAATGAATGATGGCATAGTTATTCACTTCCCACAAAGAAATAATTTCTTCAAATGTTCATCATAAATAAGGCCCAAACATTTCCTGTATGCTAACATGATTTTTAAGAATATCAGCAATCTCATGACTCTGCTCACTGCCTGCAGAAAAACGTTGCTGATTTCTCTTGCTCCTTGCACTGTACTCTTTCTCCTCTACTGAACCAGAAAGAAGGAAGCTGAGATGTCTGGACTTTTTAACAAAACCCGTTCCTGAAAGAGCTGCCCTGTCTCGTTCAGCGACTGCTGGTTCAGGAGCTGGGCGGAGGAAGTCAGACTAGAGGACTAGCCAATACTGCATTGTGACTGAGACGACAGTGAGGAACAATGGCATATTTATACTCAGGGATGCAAACATGTTGCCTCTTAACTCTCTGGAGATTATTCAAGAGAGACCATCTGTAGAGGAAGTGGCGTTCAACAACATCTACTGATGGCTTCTAGAGGCCTTGGCTGATACAACACAAATTGAAGAGATGGCTATTGGCAATTGTTTAATTATGTGATGTAGCTGCCCTCTAGGCCTCCAAAATCCTTAAGATGACATTGACTAAAAACACTAATATGCCCAGTGTGGACATGCAAAGCTGTCCTCCAGACTTCTGCTGGTTCCATACAGGCTCAGATTCTCAAGTTTTCTTCTACCTTCAAGCCCCTCCTTCCAAGTCTGCTTTCTCTGTTCCCTACAGCGCCTGATCAGGTGTAAATCACCAAGCCAGTTTTTGCCATACGAACAACCAAAAACAAAAACAATTTTTAAAAACCTGCTTAATGAAAGCATTTAAAAATGCAATGATTCTTATTGAAAAAATGGAGATAGTAAATAAGAGGTGGGGCATGTTTACCACTGCAGCAACACAATCACCTTCAACCTGTAGAGAAAACGCTTCTGTTTATAAATGTCCCATCAGCCTTCCAGTCAGACGTTTGCAACTGACTGTGCACCTCCAAAGGCCACCACGCCCTCTTGCCATTTCGCAGGCGACATCTACCGCTTTCTGCCTACTCTGTCTCCTAATCGTTTATCTTCCATTTCAACTCAGGAGGGAATGTCCACATTTCTCTCACTTGCCTCAAGTAGCTTAGTTCTATTTGATGATTTTAATTGTTTGAGTTTTTGTTAAAAATTCATTCCCTTAAAGCACTGGTTCAAAACTCCTGTTACAGGGGTGGGGAACCTGCAGCCTAAGACCACATCCTTAAGGGCACATATGGCCTTCTAGGTCCTTAAGTGAAGCCTTATGACTGAATCCAAATTTTACAGAATAAATCCTTTTACTTTTATTAATATATTTTTGTCTGTCTTTCATATTTTTATTTAAAAAATGAATGTATTTAAAATACCAAAGAATAAAATAAGTTTCAATGAAAAAACCCTCCCAGATTGACCAGCACAATTAGGACATTAGTAAAATATAAGAGCTAAACTGATGGCTGCTACACTCATGATTCAGTTCTATAATAATTATTCACTGGGTCAACTATAATATAAAGCTATCACATCTAAATTTTTTCAAAATGTTCTGGTTTCATAAATTTTATTTTCAATGAGTATAATTTATTAAATGCATTGTTAATATACATTAATCTTACACATTTATTTGTAGGTAAATTTGAAAAAAAATGAGCATTTCTTCAGTTTAATTCTTTATATTCAGTTTGGGAAATATGACTACTGTCGTTACTCTTCAAAGACGTGTTTCTGACTTACCTCCCAATAAGTACTAACACGGCACTTCATTATGGAAAGCTTGTCATTACAAGGGTATTTCTCAACCCCAAACTGATAAGGATGGCTAATCCAATTAGAAGCTAATACCTTTAAGACACAAAGGCCATAATCCTTTTCATCAGCTTTTGGACTCTCAAGTTCTAGGGTATAATAACTGCTAGAGATAAATGTCTCTTTCAGACTTTTCCTCTTAAGAAGGGCCCAAGTCAAAATTAATTTTTTTTTTGTCTATAACTCCTACACATTTAACTATGTAAAGTCAAAGTTCACTTTTCTATGTTTCAGTGAATTCAGAAGACAACTGCAAGTGGACCACAGAAGCTTTGTGTGCCTTTAATCTAGAAAAATAGACAGCCACAGCAGAGAGCTCCTTATCAGAGACTACCCAGGACTCTCCTGCAAATTAGGAAATTGCTTAGAAAAAGAGACATAAAAAGAGCCTTTGCTCATGTCGTTTTCTTATCCCCAGATAAAATCAGATGTTCTTGTCTAATAAAAATGCTGTTAGGTAGAGTAACTACTCTTGCCCTAACCCAAGAGAGAGATTTGGCATAGAAGGAAGCAGAACATGTGTGCCATCCAGAATAGCACTGGTAAAATCCCTAAATTAGGGAAGAAATGTCTCAAGAGAAAGTGGGGGACTGTTCTTCATTTCGAGAAATGACCCACTTGGTGCCATGATCTTCCCTGGAGTGGTTTACTTTTCTCCCAGAAAGTAAGAGAGCTCTGAAGCTCTGACAGGGGCACTGATAATCTCTCTCTAGGGTCAGAGTGGACTATTTCCTAACCACAGAAATCCTTTTTTTCAGAATTAAACATATTTAAATCTATTTTTAAATATTAGCTTAATGTTACTATGTCTTAATGACCTAGCTTGGATTGTTCCTAAAATGCACTATCATATACAAAAATTTTACCTAGTAATTTTGAAATGGAAATTGATCATAACCAATCCCTCGTTGTGAAATTTGATCATTTTTCTAATACTTTCTATCTTGTAGAAAGAGAGCTGTCCCTTTAATATCATTTGAATACTGGAAATAAATGTCTATGGATGAATTGATTTTTAGAACTAACAAGAATGCTAATAAAATGTATGCATTGTGTTGCAACAGATTTGTATTTTATTGGGCAATATATCAATAAACTTGTTCCTATCTTAGTGTGTTGGCTGAAATAAAAGGAGTAAAAAGAAAAGAAAAGCAGTGTATAAAAATGTAATGAATGCAAAGACCTTCAAAGTGTCACTGAGACTGAAGGAACAAAGCTTATCCTACTGATGGAATATGCAAGAGTAAAGCTATTAGCACTTAACAATTCTGTGGCCTGGTGATCACTTGTGCCTACACAGCTCTTTCTCATTGCCCTGATCACTCTTTGCTATTTTTGTTTATCACTAAATCATATTCAGTTGCTTTTCTTTGCAGTCCATCATAGGAAAGGGCCTTCTGTTTAATCCCTCATGGGGCCCAGTGAAGAGAACTTTAGTATTCTACATCGACTTTTTGTTTTTATTTTGTTATATAATCATTTGTTATAGGGATCTAACTTTATAGACAGTCAACGTTGGGGTTTAAGAGCTTTTCCCACAATTTTTATCAAAACAGCATTTTCCATTTTACCTCAATGCTTAAAAAAAAAATATTCCTACTCTAAATCGATGACCTTAAAAATAACATACCTCAAAAGGAAAAAAGAAGTAATTAAAATGTAGAGACTTCCTTTGAGATTTTTTTCCAGAGAGTTAGTAGGAGAAGTCAGCATTTAGAATACAATCATTTCAAATGTCTACTTCTGAAAAATGGCAAAAAAATAAAGGTTTCTGCTATAAACTGACACCAATTATTCATTTCTAGGCAAAAAAAAAAAAAAAAAGAAAAGAAACAGAATTCCTCTGCATCTCTCAACACATACCCTCAGAATTACAAATAAATGCACGCACGCGCACACACACTTAATTCTAAATGAAAACCGTGCTTGGAGGTGAAATGAAATGTTGGGGAGGAGGTTTCTGGTGTCCAGATGGACATTAGGAAGCATATAGTGGCCCCATTTATAGAGGAGATAAATATTGAGAGAACCCTATTTTTAATATGCTATTTCAAAAGAAAAGTTAAAAAGAAATATCACCCTACTCTCCCTTTCCTTAGTCATAATAATGAAAAAGAACAAAAAAAAAGGAATTCAATCTGTATGTGAGACGATATTTCAGACATGTTACTAGGTCGCATACATGGAATGTCCCATGGCAGGAAAGTGCCTATCAGTGAATGGGACACTGAGCCCTTCCTATCACCTGTGTCTTTGAGGCTGACTACAGACACTAGAGGGATGCATAAATCACCCCTTGAGGCAGTGGGGAAGGGAAACAGCTTCAAGGGGAGAAGCTTGGGGAGCCATCACTGAGACACAGAAATCCCATGGTTACATTATGGTCTCATTAGTCATGGACAAACCCCAGAGGCTTGGCCTTTCAGATTCTCTGAGCAATCGAAAGTCTCAAAGCTCCTTCCTGCCTCACATAAACCGCTTAGACTGATCTTGAGAAGGGAGGAGCAAGTGAAGGACTGTCATTTATCCTGGTATTTCCAGTTTAAGCAGAAAGTGATACAAAGGGACTAATACCACAGGAATTCAATGATTGTGAGTAAAGTTTGGAGTTCTAGTAAGTTTTCTTCTGTAACCTGCTTCAGAATTTCTGGGAAGACTCTAAGGAATATGAAAGCTTTTAGTGTATAAAGAATTAAAGTTTCTTAAAAAAAAAAGACCATGTGGCCGGGTGCGATGGCCGCTTGTAATCCTAGCACTCTGGAAGGCCGAGGCAGTGGGATCACTTGAGCTCAGGAATTCCAGACCAGCCTGAGGAAGATCGAGACCCCATCTCTACTAAAAATTAAAAAAAAATTAGCCAGGTGTAGTTAGCCTGTAATTAGCCTGTAGTCCTAGCTACTCAGGTGGCTGAGGCAGGAGGATTGCTTGAGTCCAGGAATTTGAGGTTGCTGTAAGCTAGGCTGACGGCACGGCACTCTAGCCCAGGCAACAGAGCGAGACTCTACCTCAAAAATAAATACATAAAAAAATAAATAAAAAAGACCTTGTTGCTGATTCCGAAGACATGTTTCTTTTTACAACTATCCCATTAATAATCAACATGACTGTGAGCAACTTTCTTCTATTACTCATTAGTAAAATGGAGAAAATAATATCATATCTACATATCATCAAATGATATAAAGAAAAAAGCCCTCTGAAAAGTACACATGTAAATAGAATCATTCATTAAAGGAAAAGTAATGATGCAAACATTAAAGAGATTCAAATGTAAGATCCCATCCCAACCCCTCAAGTCAAAGTAAACACGTAAAGAATTAATTAGAAGAGGAGATAACAGGAACACAACGTAAGTGAAGAAATGAGGATGGAATCTTGACCCTTGGAATCTAAGAGGCACATAACAGGTCATAAACTTGGTTCATAAACTTGCCTTTAGGCCCACACACTAATAACACATTTATGTGGGTTGAATTGTGTCCCTCCCAAATTGATAGGTTGAAGTCCTAACTCCCAGTACCTCGGAATGTGTGTTTGGAGACAGGGTCTTTAAAGAGATAATTAATTTAAAATAGGTTGTTGGGGTGCGCCATAATCCAACATGACTAGAGTCTTTACAAGAAGAGAAAATTCATGTGAAGCAACAGGCTGAAGGCCGCCATCTTCAAGCCAAGGAGAGAGGTCTCTGAAGAAACCAATCCTGCCAATGCCTTGATCTCAGCCTTCCAGCCTCCGGAATTGTGCGAATATAAATTTCTATGGTTTAAGCCACCCAATCTGTGGTACTTTGTATGGAAACTCTAGCAAACTAATACAGCAGTTAAAATAATTTCTATCCATTCATTTAACAAATATTTATTGAGCATCTGTTATCCATCAGTCATCGGGTAAAAAAAAAAGCAGCAAAAACAGATCTAGTTTCTGTTCTCATGAAGTTTATAACCTAATGTGGGAGACAAACGAGATCTAATCATACATAGAAATATAAAATTGCTATTGTGGTGTCAGTGCTATGAGAGTGTAAAACAAGACAATGTAACTAGGGAAGTCAGGGAAAGCCTCCAGGTGAAGTAACATTTAGTCCTTGACATGAACTGTGAGTTTTTTGGGCAGCAAGGAGAGAATGCTAAGCAGGCTCCTAGCTTCCTCCCTGACCCCATTTTAGTCTTTTTCCCAAAAGTCTCCAGAGTGACCCCTTGAAAGCATGTGGCAGAGACAATTCTATCAGTTCAGTAAACTTGCATTTTCTTTCTGGACACACAGCTTCTGTCTTGTGCAGCTTCTGTTGAATCTCATTGGCACCATACGAGTTCTTGTCATGAACTTGAGAACTGATATACACAAAGTTGAGGGAAGAGCAGAACAGTGAACTCAAAACTGCCTGTTACTCATCTCTGGTGATATAAAAAATACTTCAACCAGCATGTCAATCCTCCATCTCATGAACTACACTGGTTTGGCTATTTTTTTTTAACTTTTCATTTTCAAATAGTTTTCAGGTTACAGAAAAATTAAGAACATGCATGGAGTTCCCATGTACCCCATACTAATTTTCCCCTATTATAAACATACTGTACATTTGTTACAGTTAATTAATCAAAGAATGGGATGATGAATTCTAAGCTCTTTACACATCAGAGCTGAAAGCAGAAGTCCTGACTTTTTGGGAACATGACTTTCTCGAGAAGGGCAACAGTGTTTAGATTTGTATTCTGATATAAGCTGCTTATATTGCCACAGTCATTGATATGCACCACTTTCATAAAATGTTTTGAACATTATGTAGAAATAAATTAATATAATATAAATAATAACGATGTAAATAAATACACAAAAACATGATCTAGTTTGCTGTATAAGCTAGTGTCTCTAAAAAGGACCTAGGGGATTAAGATACAAGTTTAACTTGGAGGAGGGCAGACTGGGGAAAAAGGAGAAACATATAATACAAAGGTCTGGGATAGTGGACATTAGTAAGGAGAGTCAGAGGCCTGATGCAGAAAGAAAAAGAAATGAAAGAGCATCACATGTAACCTCACCTACTTCTAAAATATATCACAGTCCCTCTTTAACAGCTGACACTATGAGGCTCTGTGCTAGCAGAACACACATCTCTTGAACTGCAGGTTTTATTCATTCATTCATTCATAATGTTATCAAGGGCAGTTCTGGATAGAAATATTAACTTCTAGAATTTAAAATTGGATTAATCATTCCTGAATCATTTCTTTCAAATAACTTTGTTACCAAGTTCACAATTAAATAAGAAGCCATGCAGCCAGGCTTATCTGTGTAAGTGAATGTCCTTGAATCCACTGAGAAACTGCAGCAGCCAGAGCAAGTTTCCTGCTCCAGCTTTTTCACACTTTGGTTTGTAACTCCATATTGTAGGCCAGGTTAGCTCTCCATGAATCTCTTAGCCAGTTCTTCCTTATTTCCCTCCCCATTCAGCACTATTTCCCCTCTATCTGCTTCCTCTACTCCAGGTGACCTGGTTTCCCACAAATCCATGAGCTAGTTACTCCATTCCCACTATAGCTATTTATTTATTCATGTTGCTAACCCGACCCAGAATTCAGTCTCTCATCCATTCAAATTCTTTCAACATAAATGATTTACTCCAAGTCCCATCTCCTAAGACCTCTAAGTGTGTCCTAGCCCATAATATTAATAATAGCAAGCAACTATTGGACACATACCATGTGCTACATATTACATGTTTTAATGAATTTAACCCTAACAGTAGCTCCCATAGTTGACATTATTATCTCTGTTTGACAGATAAAGGAAACTGAGGTAGAGGGAGGTTAAGAGTGCTGCCATAGAGCAAGCAGGTGTTGAAACTGGGGTTTGAGTCTGGATGGTCTGGTCACAGGGCTCCTGTATTTAGTCTCTACCTGATAGTATCTCTCCTCATGCCAATTTCCTACTTCATCTTACTGTCAGCAATGTATTTTAGTATTTAAATGTTCTTGACTTCAGGTATGAATTTTTCATCTCATAGAATATAATCAGTGCCTGATTAGGACAATGATTTATATTTTTCTGTATCTTGCACTGTATATAATATAGAACAAGGCACAGAGCAACTACTAAATAGTACATTTTGATTAATTATTTATAATCTGATTTATTGAACTTCTAATCTACCTAGGCAAGTAATCAAAGGGAGAAAAATAACATGCTTATGTAAATTGCAATATTATCATTTGCATGTACCTAAAATACATGTTTTTCCATATTTTTTAAATTTGTTTATTTCAGCATATTACAGGGGTACAAATGTTGAGGTTACATATATTGCCTTTGCCCCACCCAAGTCAGAGCTTCAAGCATGTTCATCCCCCCAAGGTGCGCACTGCACCCTTTAGGTGTGAATACACCCATCTCCTCCTCCCCGCCACCTGCCTGACACTCAATGAATGTTACTACTATGTTTAATCACCTTCAAAAAGAGAAAGACTTATAAAACACAGCAAGAACACTCACAACACAAACACTTTACATCAGCATCCATAACCATAGCTCAAAAAGAAAACACATAGAATGTTCTAACATGTCCCCCCCAACTCTGAAAGGGCTGTGATTGAGTATGGAGAGCGCTCCTCACCCCCAGACTCAATTTTCTTCTCCCCTTCATCTATACTACATATGACTCCATGAGTGAATCACACTAAGGTGTTTTTTAAGACATTGGACACCAGACCCACAGAGGCTCGGGACGGTACCAACCATAAGTTGCGACTTGTGCTCTGTGTGTGACTTTACCTACCATTTTGAACCCTCGGGACCTCAGTATTAGCACTTAAAAATGGAGTTCACAAGTTAGCCTAGTTTGTGATCATGGATCAGCAGTGAAGGATATAAAAATATGTGTGTATAAATATGTTGGAAGTTGTTTAAAGCATTAAACAATGTCAAGAAGTAACTGAAGGAGTGGAGACACATTTCTTCTTAAGTGTGAAGCCCTAAAAAGTCACAGGGATCCATTCTGCCTGGTATGTCCCTATGGTGTGACGTGGTCTTTGACAGGTGGGGTCCCTATCTACAGCTACTGAAGACCTTATTACCTCCTAATCCAGGAAAGAGGATCTCACTTAATGTTTTTTGTTTGTTAGTTTTTCTTGGAGACCAAAATTAACTGTATACATATAAATGGGGGGATATGGCAAAAATTACTTTACTCAAACCCTGGGCCCTTATTTCTTTGCCTCAAACCTTTATGATATGTAACCATTACCATATATATGATTCACTAAATCTATGAAGGAAGCCCATGATATCAGCACATTCTAGCTCCCCAGCAAAAGTTTTCTAATATCCAAACCCCAAGATCACTATTTTGCATAACAAATGAAGTCAATAGAGTTTTAATTAAGTATGTAAGCCAGCAACTTGGAAGATGCTGACTTTCACTGGATTCTAATTCATTAGCTAATAAAAGTTATCTAAATATGTACATATCCGGCATTTTCAGGAGGAGGAGGAGGTGTTTCATTTTCAATTTAATAGGAAATGTAAATATTGAAGCACATCTGATGTTATCATTAGTTTTTATAAATGTCTCCTCTGAGATAATGCTGATCAGGCTTGGATGAAGAAATTTTTCATGGTGTAGAAAGAGTAAGAGCTTCAAGAATGATTTTCATCCCACCTCTGTATTTTCCAAGCCATATTATCCGAAACACAGTGATTGACATGGCCATGAAAATAAAGCCTGGCTTTCATGCTGTAGGACAAAAAGAAATTGAATGCTCTAAAAGACTTTAAAATTTCATCTTTTGTTTGACAATTGCTTCAAGCTGTCTTTGTATGTGAATTTCAAGGCCAAGTGGACACTTATTAAGGTTATTCAGGCCAATAGAATCAATATGGTGAGAAATAATGAAATCAGTCAACAGTGTTGTGTGCTCTCTTTCGAACCTGAATTATTTGAATAATTGCCTCAATTCTCCACCTAGCAGATATTAGAACTTAGACTGTTGATATAGCAAAGGGAGGATGAAGGAGGCTATTGGAAGATGAGATGCTGCCAGGAAATGAAAATGGACAATGTGAAGTGATGTAATATTATTTTTGTATAATGGTAATTAAAGTATATGGAGAGAGAGAGAGAGAGAGAGAGAGACAGAGAGAATTAAGTTTCTGTGGAAAACTCTCTATAAAGAACACTTTTGTCCCGACAGCTTCTTTTTTCCAGAAAGTATCATGCATGATGGTGATTCCTATGTGGTCAAAACTCAGGATTCTCAGAATGGTAGGCAAAGCCTTCCCTGTGCTAACCACTGTAAAAAGCAAATAATGGAAGCCTAGTCATTCTACAGAAAAATGGTAAAGCCAAAATTTAAGAACTTGATTGAGTGCTAATTTATATGCTTCAGATGATTTATAAATCTTTATTTTCAGATGCAAACATTTTAAAATATGCCACTAGAGTTTATGCACAATGGAAATTGGCATGGAGAGAGGAAAAGAAGTGATTCACTATAGCCTTCCCTCCTTTTGCAGTCGAGGCCCCTAGATAAGAATTTTAGATCTCTTCATTATATGTCAACATTTCAAAAGTTTTCTATACAGAGGATCGCTCATACTCCTTTTCTTTTGGTTCCTTTGCTAGCTTTGCTGTGATGCGATGAGTTTGGCTGATGAAAGTAGAGCAACTGTCTATCTAGAGTTCCTTACTCACCTACACCGTCCTCCTCACCATGACAATAAAAGAAGCCCTGCTGCAGGCCACACGTTCTCCAGGCTGAGGATGCTGTGGTACCCCACTCTTGGGGAGATGTCAGAATTTTTTACTGGGGATTCTCAATAACTTTTCCCCCTTCGACAAAAGAATATGTTCATCCACAACATACTTCTCATAGTAAATTCCAGGCACCCACACAATTGAGAAGGAAGTGTTATAGAATGTTCCTTTCTCAGTGATCATGGGCTTTTATTCTTAGTTTTTCCTAGGACAGACATGGTGAGTAAGGTGGGGAGACATTTAGAACATACTGATCTCAGTAAGTTTTGTGAGGTTTTCTTTCAACTTTTAATTGAAATATAGCATACATGCAAGAAAAGAACAAACATCATATTCAATTTTCAAGAAAAATACACAAATCAAATTCAGTTAATTTTCAAAAAAAGTGAACACGATCATGAAATTAACACCTAGATCATGAAACAGAACATTACCAGACTTCAGGCACCCCACCTTTTATATCCCTTCTGGTAGCTAGCTATCTTCTACTCCAACTAAGGAAAACCACTAATTTCTAATGCTATAGATTAATGTTGCCTCTTCTTAAGGTTTATAAAAATGAAATCAAGGTATATATAATCATTTATGTCTAGCTTCTTTTATTGAATAATATGTCTGTGAGGTTCACCTACACTGTTGTATGCATTTGAATTTCATTCATTTTAATTGCTCTGTGGCATTCCATTGTGTGAATATATGATAATGTATTTATCCATTCTATGCTTCGTGGTCTTTCAGGTAGCCTCCATTTTGAGGCAATTATCAATAATGTGGTTGGAAATAGTTTTCCTACATGTCTTTTGGTGTACATAGGCAAACATTTCTTTTGGGTATATTTCTCAGGTAGATTCACTGGGTGACAGGGTACGCATATGTGCAGCTTTAGTAGATATGTGCAGTGTTTACTAAAGTAATTGTACCTTTGTAGATTCCTACCAGCAATGCATGAGAGATCATGTCACTCCATATTCAGGCCAGCAATTTGATATTGTCTTTCCTTTTTTTTTT
>RJWJ010012994.1:0-40780 GCA_004363605.1 Indri indri
TATATATATTTTTTTTTTTTTTTCGTTGTCCAGATCATTTCTTTCTGTTTTTTAGTAGAGACGGGGGTCTTGCTCTTGCTCAGGCTGGTCTCAAACTCCTGACCTTGAGCGATCCACCCGCCTTGGCCTCCCAGAGTGCTAGGATTACAGGCATGAGCCACCGCGCCCGGCCTAGGTGATGGTATCTTAATGTTCAATAATAGATTATAAATATTGGAAACAGAACTTATTTACAAAGATCAGCTCTAGAGTAATTCCCTCATTTATAGGTGCTCAGAATTGCCTGCCTAGGACTAGAATATCAGTCTTGGAACTTCTAATTCAGTGATCACTCCAATACATCAAATTCTAGTGTTATGCATACAGGAGAGAATGAATGCATTTAACTAGTAATTAATTGAATAAATGAAGAAACTTCAACTTTAAAATATTCTATTCTTCTAAGATGTTGGTTCTAGGATGTTTGGGAGATACAAATTTGGCTGCCTATACTTTTTTCTTAATTTGGGGAAGATTTAATTCAGAGATTGAACTAAATTTGAGAAATTATTTTCATTTCAAATTTGCCTTAAGGTACTGTTTCTCTAGTATAGAGCCTGACCCAAACATTTTGGACCTTTCTGGGCTAATTTCTGGAATTCTTTTAAAACACACATGTAGGTATTGGGGTAGTAGTTTGATGTCCCAGTGCCTTGGATTTTAGGAAGGAATTAATGTTCTGAAATAAACATGATCCTTGTTTTAAGTTTGTTTTGGATTTAGAAGTCATTCAGTAACAAATGAGTTCACAAAGATGACATAGCAACGAGGTAAATACTGGCCATTTGGGCAGCATTTGAGCTTCTGAATAAAATTTCAAATTACCAAATATAAAACTAAATTAAATTAGGTGGAAAGTGGGTGGAAAGTACACATGGCCTGAGTTCCAGATGTCACATTTATGATTTCAAGGTGACATTCTGTGACGGACCAAAGTGCAAAGTTAAGAAGTCAAGGTCTGTAAAATATTGTCCAAAATTCTAAATGATGTCCTCATCCTAAAAGATCAGTTCTTCTGAAAAATAGTTTTGCATTTGTTTTGAAGTTTCTGAATCCATGAAACCAAGGTGGGGAATCTGGTCTCTTCCTCCCCCCTGTCTTCACTCCATCTGAATTCAGTGTTTCTCTAGGACGGCTTCCACAGGGAGGTAAACTCTAGGGCAGAGGGGCTGCTTCAAAGCAAATGAGGCCCTTAATTTATCACAAATACGAAGACTGGTTGTTAAGGTTTTATTGGATTACAAAAAAGGCTCCTAGCACTAGGAGTCTGTGGTTTGATTCCCGGCATCACTGGGGGAGCTTGAAATCATAACCACAGATTATAGCAATAAGCTTCCAAATTTCCATATCCTAAGCAAAGATGCTGCTTTCCTGGAGCTGATGTAGAATTACATGCTCTGTGATTTTGAGATATGTATTGGAAAATTTTCTGTTTGGATATCACTTCAGGAGGGCTGTGATTCTCCAATCACCTCTGTGGTTACAGCTTCAGTGTTCTTAAAAAAGAAAAAGAAAGAAAAAAAATAATAAAACAAAAATGAAACAAAAGATGATTGTTGTGACTCCCTCCAATCTGTCCTCTTGTACAGCTTGACTGTTTTCATTAATTTTTTTTTCTTTCAGTGAGTTCAGTAAAAGTTCTTACAAGGTCATTTTAGGTTGTAGTAGCAGTGGCTTAGGCAGATCTGCTAGGTCTATGTCTCTCTTCCCGAACTTCCTATGATGAGGTTATATTTTATCAGATAAGTAGACTCTAAGATCCTCCATGTCTCATACCAGTTGTACATATATATAAATACTCACATATACACATATACATATATAAATTACTACCATTATATACTTAGCAATATATATATATATATATATATAGTCCCAGCAGGCAGACCATATTGGAATGAAGGAATGAGTAAGTGGAAGTTATAAAAAGATACATTTTATTTTTCTTCTTTTACATAAGATATATCCAATCGAAGTGGTAAAGAAAAATAATGTCAGTTTGAGTTCCTTTCTTTCTCAGATTCATTAGTACATACACAAGTTTTTAACTGAATGGGAACAAAGACCTATCAAAACTCAACACGTACATTTATCACAGTGCTTCGAACTCCTGGCTATGTTTGTTCTTCACCATCCAGACTCAGAGCTATCCCAGTATTGTCGGACGCCTCATCTCACTTTTCACAGTTGGAGAGAAAAGTGTTGACCTGTTTGGGAAGGAGAGTTGGTTCCTGGGGGTTTGTCTTCCACCTGGCCCATTGACAGCTCTAATTTTCTTCTTCCACTTTGGAATATAGCAAATCATGTAAAGTTTTCTCTACATGGTTAAGATGCCCTTTTCTAAAAAGTATAAGTCCTAGAAAACTTAGACTTAAGCAATAAGGAAGTATGTTATCTCATAGAAGTGGAAATTCAGAAATAGGGTCCTGGGGATGCTTTTATTTGAGGATCAATAATGTCACCAAACACTTTGGCTAATCAGATTTTTGTTCCCCAAATATCCATTTCTTCCCTGTAAGAGGATTCAGTGTTTCTGCCCCTGTTCACAGGACTTGCCCTGCCCCTCTGGGAAAGAGACACACCATTCTGCCCACTCAGCTGCCCCCTCACCCCCTTTATCCGCAGGGGATATGTTCCAAGACCCAGTAGATGCCTGAAACCTCAGATGGTATCAAACCCTATATATACTATGCTTTTCCCTATACATACATACCTAGGATAAAATTTAATTTATAAATGAGGCACAGTACTTTTGTACCTTGGGGCCATTATAAAGCAAAATAAGGGTTACTTGAACACAGGCACTGCGATACCTGGACAGTTGATCTGATAACTGAGGTAGCTACTGAGTGACTAACAGGTGGGTCGCATCTACAGGTGGAGGTGCTGGACAAAGGGATGAGTCACGTCCCAGGCAGGACAGAGCAGGACGGCAAGAGATTTCATCATGCTACTCAGAATGGCACATGATTTAAAACTTATGAATTCTTTGTTCCTGGAATTTTCCATTTAATGTTTTCAGACAACTCTTGACCAATAATAACTGAAAGTTTGCAAAGCAAAACCACAGATAAGGGGGGACTACTATACAGAGACTTGGTAGGATATCCCTCAAACTACTACATAGAGAAAAGGAATGGTGAAACATACCTGTTTAAAGGTATAAAATAAAAGGCAAAAGGTATAAAACAAACTTTATGTTATTCTTCCTTTTAAAAAATTGCATGTAAGCATAGATAGACACATCTGTATAAGTGTAGTAATATTGGGAAGGTTTTCTCAAATGATTAGTAGTATATTGTTTTGCCCAGAGAAACAGAACAAGTAGGAGGTATGTTCATGATTATAGAGGCTGAGAAGTCCCACAGCTGCTATCTGCAAGCTGTGAAAGCCAGTGGGATAATTCAGTCCGAGCCCACTGGGGAGCCAGGGGCTTAAATGGTCTTCTGCTGTTCATGTGGCTAATATAACTTACATCCACTTACTGTAATGATTTCTTTTCAGTCTATTTTCTTGGCTAGATTTTGTGCTGTTCAGAGGGAGAAATGATGCACTACTCATTTTTCAAATGAGCGTCTAGAATATATTATGTGCTTAACAGATGTATAAGTAAACCCATAATGATTGATAAATATGTAAATTAATGATTATAATATAGTTTACTCAGAAGGTGATCACAGAAGCAAATAATTTCCACATTAATAATTCACTTTAATAGAGAATCAAAATAGATCAATTCCAATCTTTTATTGGAATCATGTTGTGTTCTAAGTAAATCAATCAAAAGTTTTCTATTGAAGTTTCACTCCTCAGTTTCCCTCTGCATTTCTCAACTGGCTGAATTTCTAGAAAGCAACACCGTAGATGGGTCACTGGTTCTATAATTACAGATTTACCAACAGTTATATTACATGGGCAGTGAAAGGTAAAGTGGAAGGTCCTTACTCCCCCTGCTTTGTGTGAGTTTAACCTAATTTATTTTAGTTTAACCATAATTTATTTATAGGTAAAGTTCTTGCTGTTATTATGCGGCAATATGGAATTTTCCTATAGATGTCATCCTATCAGTGTAAGAGATTTCACACTTGGTGATTGCCTAAGATACAGAAAAGTTACGTGACTACCTCGTCTTCTCCTGGTTTGATGCAGGAAGACTGTTAAGAAAAAGAATCATTTGCAGTGACTTCTACCGGATATACGGTGTCTCCTATAATCTAGATGTCATATTGCTCCAAACTATAGTTTTAAAATTACCTTTTAAAATTCTATAAATCCTATAGAGGGTGGCTTTTAAGTCATTTTCATTCTTAATTAGGAGGAACAAAAAAATGACAGTACATGTGGCAGTAAGAGCCACTTTCTCTTGAACGTATTCAACATATTTATTGAACATCGAATATATTAAATACTAAACAAGAGATTGATATATCAGGATATAGTTGGTATCTATTACATTTCAGGTATGGATCAGGGGTTTAAATGAGTTAAGAAAGAATCTCTTTAAGTATCTCCTTTTCTCCATTTTAATAGTGATAAGTGTGTGTCTTCAGTCATGCATAATAGAAAGTAGAATAAAAGTCATGCTACAGTATTAGAAACAAATTTTAGGGCTTTGTAACATGTCAGATGTGAGATTTTAAAAATAAATCAATCAGCTAATTGTGAGAAAACATATGAGTTGACAGCTGGCTATCCAGGTGTGTCTCGTTCTTTAAGCCTTCTAGGATATTTGCAAAAACTATCCAAACTCTACAATCTTTACAATTTTCACTGCTCTTATATCGTTCCAGGGCTAGAGAAAGTGCACAAACTGGTGTTATAAATTTCCAATGCTGGAGAAAATGCATAAGCCCCTCCACCTGGACTCAAGTCGCCACAGGTGAGCATAGTAGTGATCGTGAGGCTGCAGCCTACTAGGATGATCACTACCTCACTTACCATTTTCCTGAGGATGCTTCTTGCCCTCTGACTGGCAAGTGATACAATTCCAGAATCTCATCCTGAGGGGCACCATCTAGGCCAATTTTGGTATCAATTGTCCAAACAACAAACCCCGAGGCAAGGACTCAAGTGCAAGCAGCTTTTGTGGGAGGTAAACCCAGGTGGCACACGTGGAGAGTGGACACGTGAGACAGGAAGGGGGAAAAAGCCCATAAATGTTAGGTGCATGAATGGGTTGCCACTGTGGCCAACAGGGGGGTGCATCTTGCTAAAGACTTTCTAAAAGACCGTGTCTCTGAATTGTTCTACTGTGGGCAAGAAAGCTAGGTGTTTATCCACCCACTTCCAGCCCTCCTTCTACCCTGGGGCAATAACTCACCTGGCCTACCCCACTGCTCGCACCTGCAGCTCGCACCTGCAGCCAGGGCCTCAGGCAGGAAGCGCTGTGGATAGTGGAGGCAGGAAACCACGTACCTGCGTAGGAACTGCCCACTGAAGCTGCAAGTGACCTCCACGGTGGGCTGAGGTATGTGCACATAACACTGACATTTTCGAAGTCAGACAAGGGAGCTTGGATCTGACAGGGTAAAGAACAGAGATCCGCTGAATATTTCTGCACAATTTAGTATCGTAGAAGTAGCGTTTTCAGGCATGTTTCCGGCAGTGTAATGGAAGTTATTTTAGAGACTTGAGGCAGGGATGCCAGCGAGAAAATGGTGATAATGATCCGGGTAGGAAGTGCAGAGAGGCCATAATAATGATCCAGGTAGGACGTGCAGAGAGGCCGTACCATGGCACCGGTAGTGAGAATGCAGATGGAGACAGGATACAGCACCTTTATATTTCTTTATTTTCACTACTATATATTATTCCATGGAAAGAATATACCATGATGAATCTCATGAATACAGCATAGAGTATCAAAAAAGACAAAGGTGTGGGAGGAAACATATGGCATACTGCCACATAAAGGTAAAAACATACCACTTACTTATGGTTTAAAGATACGGATGTGGGTAATGTGGATGGTAAAAGTACAAAGAAATTCATTAGAGTAAGAAATACCCAATTCAGAACAGTGGTTAACTTCTACGGACAGGGAGAATGTTGGAAAGGGGTTCTTTGAGGCTTCATCTGCGTTGGCATTGCTTTATTTCTTAAGCTGGGTGATGGGTATATCGGGTGGCGTTGTATAACTATGTATGCTTTTTTGCACTTCTAAATTAATGCAAGATGTATTTAAAATATGTCAAGTATAGGACTGGACTTAGGTTATGAAGAGGAGAATGAGAATGAGCTAAGTCGATTCCACATATTCTCAACAAATTATAGTTGTATATATTTATGGGGTATAAAGTGGTTTTATGATTTTTGAATACAATGTGGGATGATTAAATGAAGCTAAGTAACATATTTATCAACTTAAATATTTAATCTTTTTTTTTTTGATGAGAACATTAGAAGTTTACTCCCTTAGCAACAGTGGGATGGACAGCACTCTATTATCAGCTGTATTTGGTGTGCTGTGCTATTGATTTAAAAAAAAAATCAAGCTTAGGCTTTTTACGATACAATTAAAAAATGAATTTTTTTCACACATACAGGAATACACATATATTCACATAAAACATCAATGTGGAAACAATTCTCATGTGTTCTATCTTTCTTGCTGTTTATGTCGAAGCCCCAATAAATAACATTTTAATGAGCTGGTGAACTGTAATTTCCATTTGCAAGAGATGATTTGCAGAAGGCAAAATCACTGAGTTTAGAGGAATAAGTGATTAAATGAAGTAATTTTTACAAAAGTGTCTTCAGGAATAACAGGAGGCCTTAAGATGGATTTTCCTCAAAGGAGCTGGTCACAGAACTGCAACTAAATGTTGTGAACAGGTTTTTATCATTGGCAGCTCCAAGGGGGAGCTGTGGCACTTCTTTCATGTATTTCCAGGAATAACAGCATAATCTGTCTCTGCTCTTGCACAGTAGGGCTAAAAACGACTGCTTACACAATAGCACATGATGGATGACACCACCAGTGAATGACAACTACAAAAGAAACAGTATCAGTGTATTTTCCGCTGGTTGTGGTTTTTTTTGACCACAGCCTGTCTCTGCTCTTGCTGACTGTTAGTGACCTCAAAGCAAAATGCCCTTGCTAAGGGAAAAATGGAAAATAACTCAGAGAACACACTGGATTTTTTCACTTGCAATTAAATCAATTCAACTTAATGATAGTATCAAGACCCCCCAAAAAGAAAGATATGCAGATCATTGTAAGAGCGCTAATGTTTTCTCTAAGTACTTGTGAAGTGAGACGGCAATGCAGTTTCACAAGGAGAAAGTGCCCGTTATGGCTTTTTGTAAAATGAAAGTCAAACTTTTTTTTTTCCCTCCAAAATTTTATGTACTAGCTCCCAAGAGCAATATTATTTGCCATATCGCTGGACTTGGGATGTTGAATTTTATTGTAATTTTTATGGGAGGACGGACTGTATTTAATACAACTTAAATAAAACTGCATGTTTCTTCAGGAGACAAATAAAATGGAGCCTTGGGACATTTGCTGAAAAGATTTGTCCTGGGTTTCTGGTGAGCTTGTTGCAAGGAAAGTGAGAAAGACCCGGCAATTTTAGGTACAACCTGAAAATCCAGGGCATTTTATTTCTTCTCCCTTAGTTTTCACTTTGCCTTCCTCTTGGAGAATGGGAAAATAATGACCCTAATTGGGCCCCGGTTTTCTCAGTGACACAGGAGGAATGAAATTGCTATGGTTATTTATTTTTCATAGTCAAAAAGAGGGTTTCCTAAGTTTTCCACTGTACGGGGCGTCACCGACCTTTCATAAAAGGATTCTTGAGCTCATGATTCTCGCTTGTGTGAGGGAGGGTTGGGGGGAAGGCTGTGGGTAGGACTATTTCTTCTTCTTCCTGTGCAATTACCCCTAAAACAATTAAGTCGATTAGTCATTGAGACTTTACTGTGAATTACTTTAATTGGGTCATTAAATTGCTTTATCTTTACAAATGGCAAGTGTCAGAACGGTTATTAATCCTTAATTCAACAAATATTGTATTGAACTATTTGGCCTAGGGCATTTTACCAGGATTTAGGCATTTTGTGGGGAGGAGGAGGAAGGGGCGTGGATAAGGGAGGAAAAATCTAGGAGAATGAAGTACTTTGGGTGAGTACTTTGGACAGCTACAAGGCAGCAGAAAGAGTGGGATATTTAGGAGATTGGGCGTGCGTGGTGTGACTGAGTGTGCACATGTGTGCATTTGGGAGGCGGGATACTACTACTGTTTTCGGTGCCAGGAACCACGGATACTAAATAACCTACAGTTGCAGTGGATAGGATTTCACAAAGCACTGTCCTGCCCCAAGTGCTAGGTGTGCTTCTGTTGAGAAACTGATCAAAGAAACTGAACTAAAGAATCCAAACTTTCTGTACTTTGTAATTTTTCTCAGAGCCCTGGGGGCAGCAGTAGAGAATCAATGACTAATTTATCTTAGTGCCACCAACCTTGGTATTTTTGTAGTTTATTGTTGCCTGCACTGGAGTCCAGAAATCAATGAGTCAATTGAGAGGTGAGTCAAAGCAAAAGCCAACAGCAAAAGCAGGCAATTAACTTGTACAAAGTGCCATAAATTATGCCCCAAATAGCAGATCTATGTATTGTACAACTAAAAAAGAGTGTCCTTCTGTGTTTGTAAGCAAGCCACCCATACCTAATGATCCTCTGTCCTGCTTTCTTTTCTTTTCTACTGACCCGCTGCATACCATTTCTTTTTAAACGTTATGAAAAATGGATGTTTTAACATTTTTTTTTAATGTTAGCAATGCTGTAGCTGTCTAGGGATAGGGATAAATCATTGATATTCTGCGGATTAGGCACTTTCCCAGTAGAATCTAGACACTAAACTGTACCCCACGTGAGTGATAACATACCTAATATAGCATCTCTAGTCCCTATAGTTAATGAAGTGATTTTAATCATTCATTTCACAATATTAACAGGTTGGAACTGGAGCAGCCGGCAGATGTTTTCAATTCTGGGCCCTTTGTTTGCCATGGCAGATGCACCTTTGCTGAGCCTGACCGTGGAAAGAACGCTCTTGCTGGGCTTGTCAGCCTTAACACCGGTTAGTGATTTGTGTTTTGCTGTTAAGCATGAAAGCAAAGCAATGTGGTCTTTTTCTTAGGGAAAGAATAGATGAAATGTCCTTGAATAAATACTAGAAGGGCATTATGACTTTTAAAAGTTGGTTCAGTCAGGTTTCACTTAACAATGCTTGGGAGGCCCCTCGGAGTAGAATAAATCGTGAGTAATGATATAATAATTAAAAAAATATATAGTGTGGAAAACCAATGTCTATTTGCAAATGTTCATCTCCAGTATCCAGGAAACTAGCATCACTACTTTTTGAGAAGAGTCTCTGTATTTAAACTAAAAATAATTTTTTAATAGCCCTTGCTAAAATCAAACAGATAACTTGACAAACAGATCGGCAAAGAAAAGCAGGACAGGGGCATAGCGCGGTTTTAGAAGGAGCTGATGACCAAAATATTCCATGCAGTTTCCTAATATTTGGTTCAAATCATCTGATGAAGAAATATATGATGGTTAGGGTTGGCATAATTACTGAAAGAAATTTAAAAAAACACAGCCCCGTCCACTACCCCCAAGCTATCAATCAAACAAAAACACGTGGCAAAACAGGAGGGATGTTTTGAATTGCTTGAGCAAACAGTCTATGTTGAGACTCTTTGGTGAAGACCTGGAATGTGGTCAGTTCTTGGCCTTTACCTACTAGGAAGGTCAGACTTGAATGAAGAACAGTAGCAAAATATTCAAACTGTCTGGTGGTGACACAGATGCCTGGGTTTCTGAGCAGCCTGGAGGAAACTGGTGAAAGAGGACCACCCAGAACATCCAACCACCAAGCCGGAGCGCAGAGCACATGTGCGTGTTTTTACTGGTTTTAGACCCTGTCTTCATTCCTCTCTGACAGCAGAGCACACAACTGGCCTATGTTCTCCTTTTACCACGATCTGGATGACTTTCTGTGACTTTAGCAACACATATAAGAAAAATCACATCTTTATAACAACCACTCTTTCACAACACTGGGATTACCAAACAGGTGTGTGTTACTTAAACGTGAAGTCGGAGATCTCGTGTAGCTGGGAAGTAAATGTAGCAATTCTGTGTCTACACTGATTCAGCTGCTTCCCTTGGGCATAAAGTCAATGGAAAAGATTATAAAGGTGTGAAAAGAATTTCCCACCGGCAGGTAGGGCCTGAAGAATGTCTTAAAAAGCTGCCAACGGCTCAGGTTTTTCTTTACGCAGCAGGATAAGGACTAAGCTTATCAACTTGAGCTTTATATTTCTGGGGAATTAATGAAACTGGCAGATTATATAATGATCTCTCAAGAGAATTATGATATGCGCCCCTTTGATGGATGTCCAATTATTTTGGATTATAGGAAGTTTATGAGTTTCTCAGGAAATTAGGTGTGACCCTTACTTTGTCGAAGTTAATTGCCCTCACGGTCTTGGTATTGCAAAGCCTGTATCCAGTAGGAATTTGATTGAAATGGCTAGGCCCAGAGCTGTTGTACCAATTGTGATTTAGGGTTAAGAGATTAAAGTGGCAGAAAGGTTAGGGAGAAAAAAAAAGTTAGAAATGTGATATGGGGCTTCACAGATTTAATTTTAGGTCTGGGAAGAAAGATGCTAACCACAGGCTCATTTTCAGCTTAAAGGGGATTTAGAATTATCTCAAATTCCTACCAACTCTCAGGGTTTAAGATGCTGTGATACTAATGGCTAAGACAAAAAGCCAAAGGCCAGTGGCAGAAGGCCAAATTGGTGGGGCTGGCCTGAGTTGACGGGTGGAGTGGCCAGGGTGGATTTTGTGAGACCTAATCTTGCCTTTGAAATCTCTCCCCCAGTGCATCAATCCAGCAATTTGTCCAGGTGTGACTCTGGGCAACACAGTGTCCTAGTCTCAGTGCCCACTGGGTCTACTCTAGCTGGGTCCATTTGGGGTTGGTAAAATAGAACTAGAGGAAACATAAATATAATGATAAGGAGTTTGGGCTCTGGAGAGAGAATACCTAGATACAAAGTCCAGCTTTACTGCTTTCTAGAATGTGGAGGAAAAGATCCACCCTTTCTGTGCCTCAGTTTCTTCATATGTAAATGGGAATCATAAAGCAGCTACCTTATAGAGTTTTTTTGGCAACTGAGTTCATTTTATTTTGTTTACTGTCTGCACCATGCGGGCAGGGATTTCTGTGCTTTTTATTCACCGCGGCATCCCCCGTGCCAGAACATGCCTAACATAGAGTAGATGCTCGATAACTGTTAAGTAAGTGGATACATGTAGTGTTCCAAACAATGCCTGGCACACAAGAAATGCTTAGTAAATGTCGATTGTTGGAATAATTTTTCTTTACAATGACTGCTTCATTCTTTCAATGCCCAGCACAGTGTTAGAACATAGAAAGAAGATACTATGGTCAGGAAAATAATACCCTCATCCTCCAAAGATGAAGTTAAGGTTAAAAAAGTGGCAAATACTTTTCCTTTCTAACTTAAATTGAGACAGTCTTCCATTTACAATCCTCTCTACCAACTCTCTTGGAAGAACGTGGTATTTATTTTCACTGGTTCACCTCTCTTACGGAAATACAGCATAGTAGGTCCACTG
This sequence comes from Indri indri, assembly GCA_004363605.1. NCBI lineage: Eukaryota > Metazoa > Chordata > Mammalia > Primates > Indriidae > Indri > Indri indri. The sequence goes on from RJWJ010012994.1 coordinate 11,700, forward strand.
CCTATACATCATTAGGCCATCGTTCCCTTTTGTTTACATCATTAACATTCAGAATGATTCAATGCCCTGTTTGGTAAAATAGGCATTTTAATTGAAAAATGTCCGGAAGACCAGCACTATTAAAATATTCATCACTTACCTCTTGTAACTTTGTTTTATTAGTTTTTCGTAGGCAGCCACAACTTTGAACTGGTTTGGAAAGAGAGCTCATGTTGATGCTATTTCTTAGCATAATCTTTCAGTGATGTGTTTTCAGGATCTGAATCAAAAGAACATTTTTCCGCAATCTGCACAAACCTGCTTGGCACGTGCTCTTGTTTATGGAAAATCCAAATGTATATTTGTGTTCTTTTGGAAGGGGAGGGAGTTGGAAGGGAGGTCACACAGGAGATTAAGACTCTAGCTTTCCACTCAGCAAGCTGAATTCTTGAAGCCCTATCTGATTTCATAAAGTAAGCAGAAGTTTGAGCTCAGTCTAGACTCTGGCTGACAAGTAGACAAAAGAAAAGAATCCACTCAACTCAGGGTCAGTTACAGACTCTACTTGGGAGGATGACCTGGGATGAAAGAAGAAATCGGGCCGTGATGAACATGCCCTGTCCTTCATTAAATAACTACCACTTGCTGGTCACTTTATATAATCTCATTCATTTCTCATGACACCGCCAATAGATAGCGATTCCTATGAGAAGTACACACATGAAACAGGCTCAGAGAGCAATTTTCCTGATGTTCCACAGCTAATAAGTGGTAGAGTCAGGACCACAACAACACAAAGTACATCAAAATACAGTTTTAAAAGTGTTCATTATGGAAAATTTCATACACAGAAGAGTTGAGAGCATATTACAATGAACTACCCTGAACCCATCACTCAGTTTCAAAAATTATTCACTCATGAACAATCCTGTTCATCTCTACCACCCTTAACTCCAGCCCCTCCCCAAGTGGGTTGTTGTGGAGCAAATTCCAGATAGCATATTTCAGTATGTATTCCAAAGGAGAGAAATACTTATTCAATGTATAAACAAAACACCACTTTACATCTAAATGAAAACAAGATTTCTTAATACCATCCAACGTCTAGTCAGTGTCTGAAGTTCCCTAATTGTGGCACTAGAATTTTAACACAAGGTCTACACTAAACGCTTGAGATAGAGGTGTGTGATAAGGTTGGGGGATGCAGTTGACCCACTCTGGAAAACTTGCCCCACGAGAATTTTACCTTAAATTCTTTAAATGGAAACCTGTCTTTGGCTCCCTTTGATCCTCTACAAGAAAACAACTGTTATAGCTTCATTTTCTGTTTAACATACAGGGCAGGGGCTGAGGTCTGGACATGACTTTTCAATTGATGCAAATCATGGTCTCTAGTTCTCCTCTATGTTAACATGTGACGTGGCCGGAGGCCTTTACTTTGCTTAGTGCAGTGACCAACCAAATGAATGCATGCTCCTGCATATTTGACAAGCATGACAGTGTGTGTGGCTGGAGCTGCATCTGGCCACACTTAGCTTTTTAATCTAGGTGGTTTCTCAACTGACAATGTGCATTTTGCCCCATTAGACTGGGGTTTGTCAGGTCATGTCAGGAATGCAATTGTGCTTGCTTTTACCTTTCAGGCAGGGAAAAATAGTTGCAGCCAGGATCATCTACATAATTTTCAGGGCCTAGTGCAAAATAAAAAGGGGCAGGCCCTCCTTCAAAATAATTAAGAATTTCAAGATGGCAACAGCAGGGCCTTTTAAGTTTGGAGACCCGTGTGACTGCACAGGTAGCACACGTGTGAAGTTGACCCTGGTTGTGGAGCACAGAGCATCCAGTTGGAAATTGACAGGTTAATCTTTGTGATGCTTATACGATGGAGGGAAGTTAGAGAGAGCTGAGAGCCTATTTTGGTTTGCTGCAGGCTAAGTGCCCACTGACCAAAGATAGTCCAGGTGAGAATAGTGAGAAAATATCTCAGATCTCCTGATACTATTTTGGCTATGTGGGTATGCATGTTCCCTAATCTATGTCGGTTAGAGAGAGTGAGATCAGCAGTTACCTGGTGGTAAACTAAAGCCCAGGTAAAAAGTAAGTACAAATGCAAGGGCAAGGCAAAATCCCCAAGGGAGTGGAGAGGTCTACAAGGTATAAAAAAGTCCATTCCTTTCACCCACCTCTCTCTCCTGCTTCCCGCCCTTTCACCAGTTTCCCTTAGAGAGAAAAAAAATGTTCAGGGCCAAACAACAAAAGACCCAAAGCAGATTTTTCATAGTCTGTGAGCTGATCTTAAACTTTCCAGGGGCTTGTCCTTCATAGAAAAAACATTTAGGCACTTCCTCCATGTTTTTGCATCTGGAAAGGGAGGCCCCACTTTCCAAGTGTTGAGTGACATCTTAGAGCTTATTTCTTTCCAGTAAAAGTGGAAAATATCAACTAAGGTTTCAAAGAAAAGGAAATGTAATGTATTTTCTCATCAAATTTGGCATTATCTGTTTAGCAGGCGGGCCTTTAATCTTCAGTGCAGTATTTTTCCATTGTATAATTCTGAGTTTGCCTTAAATCTGTCTTTTTCAACTTTGCCTTTCTAAAATATGAATGTGATTTGCACAACTTATCTTCTTTTCTCATTTGTTTCCTTGATATTTTTGATTATCACTTGCCAGGGTTTCTCTAGAGAAGCTCACCGTTTTGCCTCTGCAAATATTGAATGTAACACAGATAAAGCTTCTTTGTTCGTGTGAATTCATTAATGACCTTGATAAAAAGAAATTTCCATGTCTGGCATCCTGGGAGGACTAAAATGATCTGGGGCCTGTTGATATGGACACATAAATAAGAAAAGTGCAATAACAGACCTTTAAAAAAATTCTCATTAAATTTTTTAAATAAGAAGGAAAGCCAATAACTTTTGTTGTAAGACTTGGGACGGCCGTGAAGTGCTTTGCTACCATCCTTCCCTCCAAGAACCAGAGAACAGAGATGTGGGATTAATCTCCAGAAGTTAAACTTTAAAACCAGTACATTATTAGGTAGGTTACAACAGAGATATGTACAGACAAGGAGAAAGAAAGACTCTATGGCTTAGAAGACTGAACTGTAGCCTGATGAAATGTATTAGAAAAGCTTATGTCCATTGGATCCGTGAGCAATGCAAACAGAAAATTATCAGAGGTAAATACCGTCAGGATCCTTTCAACTGTTATCCAGGGGGGACAAAGATTTAGTAGATGGACTTTATGTACTCCTGATTCAACAAGGCCTTCTCTGGTGTTGAGAGGGCTATGTTCTGTTTTCTTAGATTGATTTCATGAAACATTCAAACCATCTATTAATTAATCCTTGTTAATATTCTATGTTTGGCAATCAGCCCAATGAATATTCTTTGGCTAACTTTGTTGATCAGCTTTGAACGAGGATAGCGTATACTATTATTCACTCATGAGTAAATAATTCAGTTTCAGAGACTGTTCCCCCTTTCCATGTAAATAAATAAATTAAAATTCTGGTCTTACACTCAAGATGGATGGCTAGACGAAGTGAGTCAGTCCTAAGAGAAGGATCTGCACTACAGTACTGTCTTGGGACACAATCCCAGAGGACATGCCACCCATCACTTTGGAGGCAACCAGTCATGCCCAGTTAACCAGACAGTGCCATGTATCCTCATTCAGTTTACTAGGAAATTATTTTCTCAGTTGTTCCATCAAGCTTGATTTTCATTTTCTTCTTGACCAATCTTAAGGCCCTGAGCCTTCTGAGAACTGTTCTGGATGTTTAGTTTGTCCTCTTCTGCCTCTTAGTCCTTGTATCTTTTTTTTCATTTCTGATCTCTAATTTAGGTCTCATCATGAAACAGGACTCCTAAGGCTATGACTAGAAGAGTGACCCAATTAGGTTCTAGGCTTTTTATGTTGGGTACAATTAAATCACTGTTCATATACATTTGTCTGCAAAAATTATGTACCCATGATGGCTTTTGACTTCATCGTCTAAATAAATCTTGCCTTTCTCTATACCTTCTTGAGGCTGCCTTGGTTTGCCTCAGATGGGTGTCTCCTGGTTGGTCACAGTCTCAAATCTACTTGTGCATTATGAACTAGGTTTTGAGTGAATGTCTTTTGCCCACATCTTTTAATAGCTGATTTCAGATCTGGGTAAATATTATATTTTCAGTTTTCCTGCACCTGTCCCAACAGTGACTCTTTCTAAGAATTGTATGCACTGAATCTAAGACTCTTATCCTTGGTACTTCTTCCTCGGTCCATCTCTCCGCCTCTCCCCACTGCTCTAGTCTCTCTAAACTTCTAAAAATGCTTTTCGAAGCTGGATGAATCCTTATACTTCAGACAACAACCAAAGAACAGCGGGAATACTCTTGAGAAACCAATGAAATGAAGGTATTTGAGCACTCACTATTGACCAGACAAGCTGATAAACTCAGGCAAGGGAATTTTCGGCTTCAGATTGCTGTTGGGCAGAACTGGGCAAGGTCATGAGGATCTGGAGATGGCAGAGACTTTCTGAAGAAATGGAAAGGCACGTAAAGGTGTCATGGCTTCAGGGAGGGAAAGTGTTATGTGATAATCCTGCATTTCAACAGTCACCACGAAAACCCTGGGGTTCCCAGTGGAAAATCGCTGTATACTAAGTTTGGAGTGACCTATGTCTGGAGCAGGGTATAGATAAGCCACCTGGGGATCGAGTGTGGAGTTGCTGCAGTCAGGAAGCCTTGCCTGTACACCTGTTTTCCATCCCCAGCATGTGGTGACTGTGTGGTAACAGTACCCCCTGCTTTGGAAAATACAGGTTGATTTGCAGCACATTTTCTTAGTGTCAGATTAGGAGTTTGTAAATCCACTTCAATCCATATGAATTCTCTGGGGCTACATGGATAACAATGAGTCTTTCTATTCTTAGGTAATTTCATATTTTCTGAAATTAGAAATGAGCCCATGAAAATGTAGGACTTTAATTTTATAAAAAAAAAAAAAAAAGTCCTTAAAAAATTTTCATCCTCACGTTATACTCCACTTCCCCAAACTCTGCTCCTCATTTGTAGTTTTACTTTGGTTTTGCTGAATTTAATCTTGCCATTATTAGCTTTCAGTTGATCAGAATCCCATGGTGGTAATGAGGTCGATGTATTTTGTTAAACAACAAAAATCTTTTTGTAAATGACACATATTTAAAGAAAAAAGAAAATGCCACCTTTAAGAAGGTAAAACAAGTTGACAAATGTTTCTTTAAGTGAAACTAATTGCATGGAATATTTTATGACATTTCCATGGAAAATGTTACAGGACATCCCTAGAGGATTTCAGGGGAACTTTTATAGCTATTTCCTGCTCCATCAGCATTTCACAGAATCCTGTGGAGAGCTGGGGTGGTTGCTGCTGCATCTGGTCAGTCATGGGCAAGGAGCCCAAAGCACAAAGCGTTGGTGAAGACCGTCCTGAGTTGATGTCAGGAACTATTACAACCAGGAATAACCATGGGGTTTTAGGACTGGCTTAATGAGGTGCTGTTGAGTCAAGTGCAGCAGGGAGAACCTCTTTTTCTCGGTTTCCACTAAAGGTAGCTCACTAAGGTGCTGCCTACTTCCTTACCACAGTCCTCAGATAAAAGACCTTTTTGAAAATTCTCATGTATAGTGCAGACTGGCTACTTTAACCCTTTTATTTTATTGAGAGATTTTAAATGTCATCAAGTGACCAAAAAACACAGTACCTACTATATCAAAGTCATACGGTGCGTAAAGAATGCAAACAAGTGTAAGTGCAAAGCCTGTGCTCCGGGGACGAATAATCCGTAGTCAATCACGTAGGGTTATGGCTTTGTTCTCGTGTGTCGACCACATTCTGCTTTTGACATGCAGCTACTGCACTCAATCCCACTGCCGTTTCTCTGGGAAACAAATGTTCACATGTAACTATGAAGGTGCTCACATTATTTCATGGAGATTTAAAACAGCTCTTTAAAATATTCAATTGATTGCACATGGTTATGTCATAATTATGCAACCATTTTGTGTTATTCTAGTCATAGGTACTGTAAACTCTTTAAACTGAATCTGTAATGGAGAGGAGTTGGCAGGATCAAAGGCGGTCAACTCATGAAATTAACTCTTGAATGTCTGTGCCGTTGGCAAAGAATCTGCACAGTGAAGTCAGGAGATCCAATTTAGAAGTCGGGAATCAGGTGTTGTTTAAGTTCTAGCACTAACTGGAGCACAGTATCATGAAAATCCAGGTTTTTCTGATTTTTGGTGTACTGTCTTTTCCATGCTATATTCTCTTAAAGGGACTTTATCATCGACGGGATTAAAAATACCACTTTGACTAATTTATAAAGTGTGATTTTCTAAACACTTCCCTGCCTACAACAATACCAAGAATGATTAGGACAGAAGTTATTTCCCTAATTTTTATAGAAGAGGAAGAGTGGTGGGATGACCTGCTTTAGTTCACAGATTTATTTGTGGAAAAGGTGGATAATAGAACCTGAGGATTCAGATTCCTAAGTCTCAGGTATTTTCCATTGACTGGACTATATTAATTCTCTGGAGAAACTTTTAAAAGGTATTAATTTCTCAAGATGAATATGCACCAATGTGCTCTGTGTCCTGGTGGCCTTAAGTCATTCAACATGGCCTTAGCCCTCCCCACTTGCTCATATGTTGTTTTCTTTGTTCACATGGTGGTGTGCCTCTACCATGCCAAAATAACTAATCAGTTCAAGATATTCTTTGAAAAAGTAAAACCAGTAGTGTTTAGTGTCATGGAGACAAAACAACCAGTTGATGTGATTTTTCTCCATTTTCAATCAGTGGTTTTAGAGTCATGGAGAAGTAGCCTGTCATTTTTCATTTCATGAGGTGTTTTTCTACCCTCCTTTCTCTCTCTCTCTTTCTCTTTCTCTCTACCTCCATTTCCTCCTTCCTTTCTTTTCATTAATGTAGTTTATTCTTTTTCCATCCAGGTAACAAATGGTTATTATTAAAAAATTTGAAATACAAAATATAGAGAAGAAAAATGAATATAACTGTAATCATATGGAATACATGAAACTTTTTCTAAATGACAAAAGTATTATTTTCTCTCTCTTTCCTACAATCAGCTTGCTGAATTTCAGCTACATGTTGGAAATTTCTTCTTTGTTCCAATTTATTTATTATGTAATGCTGGATCTCTGACTTCAGAGATACTTGATTAATTTTTTTATGAGATACTTATGAAGTTCTCTTGGATCTGGCGTTGGTTAGCAATGAAGGTGGAGTTAACCTATTTTGCTCATGGAATAGGGGCTGAATTGGTAAAACCAAGTCTCAGGTTTTGGGACACTGATCATGTGTGGGACTAGTTGAGTAAATCTTGCTATTCAATATCTTATCATATCATATCATGCCATGTCATTTATTCATTCATTCAAAAAGTATTCATTAACTACTTCCTGTGTTCCAGACACTGTCCTAGGTAATGGAGATGGGTTATCAAAAAGTCAGACAAGCTGGTTTCTGTCTTCATGGAGTCCATCAGTGACTAAGGAATATATGTATCAAGTAAGTCATTGCAGGGTAGGACAGACAGGAAGGAGAGGTGCATGTACCGGGCTGAAAGCGAGATGTTGAAGCTGCCATGCCTCATTGCCATGCAGGAGTTTATGCCTAAATCCCATGGATTTTAACAACTCATTTGTTCAGCCACAAAAACCCCTTCAGCTATCTGGGAGTCATTGTACCATGAACTTAGAGACCACCCTCCTGCTTATACAATATAGGAAAGGGGCCAGGATTAGATTAAGCAGGGGGGTTACCTGCTTTAGGAAAAAGAATCAATACACATACACACATGCACACAAAAATATAACTCTATTATCTATCTATCTATCTCAAGGCAGAGTCCCTGCAAGGATAAAGACTGAATGGAAAATAGTAAGTGGCAGAGTATCATTGAATTCCACCCCCCACGCACACTTTTTTTGCCTTGAGGTTTGAGAGCTCTGGAGTATAGGTACCACTGCCACTGCAAGCTTCCCATTTTATTGATCTCAACAACATTCACATAAAGTGGTCATGGAATGCTCCTAAAGTTAGAGATTCCTATGACTAATTTCTTATTAATTTTGGAGGCCAAACTTTGGAGGATAACATGTGTATGGCAAAATCCTTGAAGGGGGTAATAGAATTTGTAGCAATACTAGGTTGTTCCAATTGGAACAGACACCTAGAGGTCACACAGCTTAACATCACAGAATTCAGGAGTATATATTTCAGTAGGTCCTAAGCTAGTTTCATGATGGGCCTAGCGTAAAAACTTGGAGTAAGAGTTTACATGGCCACATTTAAATTTTTGATGGATTTTTTAAAATGCATATGATAGTCTTTTGGAAAACACTACAACAACAATGAAAATACTGCAGTGCACATTAGCAAAGCTGGGTTATAGTTTGTCCTGGCTCCATCAGTAACCATGTGACTTTGGGCAAGGCAGTTTGCCTCCCAGGGTCTCTGTTTCTTCATCTGAAATATGAGGATAATTAAATGATCTCTAAGATTGCTTCTAGCTCCACAAATTTTTGATGTGAGGAGAATCCAAAATATCTTCATGGAGAAGAGAATTTGAATAAGACAACTCCTCCCAGCCTCTCTTTTAATACTTGGTGATAATCCCAAGACCAGATCCTTTGAGACATTCAAGGAACCATGTCAGGTAATAAAAAGAGTTCTGAATTTAGTCAGTTGACTCCACTTAGTAAATAAATGTGTGACCCTGGGTGAATTATACTTAATTTCTTTGAATCTCAGTTTCCTTATTTTTAAAACAGGGCAAAAACACTCACCCTTCCAGTTCTCTCATGAGGCTTGCATGGGCTATGACCAGTGCAAATGTATTGCATGGCCCTGCACACACAGCAGGACTCAACTGGCAGTTTCCCCTCCTCCTTCTCTCTCCTTCTCCTGAATGTATTAATAGCTGGCTCAGTTTACTAGCATGACCTTAGTCAAACTTGCTCCTATACTCCAGTTGTCCACAACCTCCAGCAGATGTTGGGCTGCCATTCAATGATTGCCTGCTCTGGAATGCTGCTATTTTATTTTGTGATTTTATTTTTTAATTGACAGGTAATAATTGTACATATTCATGGGGCACCTGGTAATGTTCTGATACATAAAATGTATAGTACATATCAGAGTAGTGGCCATACCCATCATCTCAAACATTTATCATTTCTTTGTGTTGGAAACATTCAATATCCTCCTTCTAGCTATTTGAAACTATGTATCTTTGTTAACTATAGTCATCCTATAGTGATATAGAACATGAGAACTTATTCCTCCTATCTAGCTATAATTTTGGAATGCTACTTTTGATGAAAGTAGGGCTGTTTTCAGACTGAATTCTTGTCCTGGGCGTATTTGCTGTGGGGAAACACTGCTGGGACCACTGGCAGTATAATCCTATGGGTCATCAGTTTGAATAACTTCCTGACTTTCAACTGGATCCAACTAAGAGAGTGACACATTGGAAAATGCGAGAGCAGCTACTGCAGTCCATCCCAGGACCTCACAGTGGCTTTTTGGGGCAATGGATGTCTGTGCTCCCGAGAATGCATTTTCTTACAGCAAAATTCTAGGGCAGCAGTCAGCCAACTCTCTGACTGGACGACAGTATCAGAAAAGCCCATATGGTTCCATGGCTGAAGTATGGGAAAGGAGAGGGAATGTAGATAAAAGAGAGATGCAAATAAGAAGGAAGAATAGGTGCCAACAATTCTTCCATTGCCTGTAGATTGCCTTTCCCTGACTTAGTAGAATCAAGAAATAATTAACAGGGGTCCTCTCTCAAACCGCAAACTTTCAAAAGTATAGAATGTTATATTTCTGTAATAATCCAGTGATTGCAGATTGGTTCTAGATGCTGATTCCATAACACGGGCCAATGGGCTGCTGCACTGGACTCATCTGAGGGTGTCCTATCGATCCATAGTTCTGGCTTCAGACGGAGATGGACTGAATCAGACTCCTCTACCATAGGGTCAGAGAATCTGCATTTTTAAACAGGTGCCCCAAATGATGCTGATCTGGAGCTAAATTCACTATTTTAGGAATATAATAAAAAGGAATTTCATCTTTTCTTAAATAGCTAGAGCCATTGGCTAAAAATACCCTTGTTATGTTATGTCAGTTCTTCAGGAAAAAACAACACCAACAACAAAACCTGGAATTCAGGTGAACATTGTAGATATAAATCGATGAGAGGTTCAGGATCATGGGTATGGGTGTATCACACCACTGTATTATATGATTATATGTAAATTACCAAATGAGCTCACAGGTGGTGGCCTTCAAATTTAAGGTTCCATCTCTTCTCTAGACTGTAAGACACTACTCATTGTGGGAAGAAAAGGCAAACACATCTGTCTCCTCTCCCAGCCCTGCCGCTCCTTGTGGCACCACATACAGACCAAGCAAGGATGCTGGCGCCACCAGGACATTTAGGCAAGCCAAGCCACTGGAACACAGGAGTGGGGACAGCCGTGACTATTGCTTACCTCTTTATATGAATTCTGACCTGAATCTTTTCTCATTTGCATGCACATCCCATACACTAACTGGCCCCATCCTCTCAGGCTTTCTCTCCACAACCTGCCTGGATGTGCCCCAATTTCTAAATGATTAGAAGTAGACATAGTGCATTTGCGAAGAAGTTTTAAACTATAGTTTGTCAAAGTTGTCACACCTGTTTTCCTGTTTCTGTAAGCTGGAGTGACTGCTGCTACGGACTGCATCTCGTATGTCTTTGACACCTAATGCAAATGCCCTCTGGATTAATGGCATGCTCAAATGTGACTATTTCTTTCCATTGGCTTCATTGCACTAGATGTGCACAAAAGACAGAACCGTGGCCAACTCACAGCTGCTTATAGGGCGTGTACTGTCATTTTGGTCAAGTTCCTGGACTGTCATCCGCCATCTATCACAAGTGTCTTTCTTCAAAGGGAGAATAGGAAAATAAACTTTGACTTTTGCAAGCAGAGAGAGCAAAGAATTGGTTCAATGATATGAATTTTTTTAATTATGCAACTTTTTTGGAGAAGAGATAGAAGTCTGCTCTGTGTTTGCAAACACCAAAGAATTTAACAATTTACCTCCTGATTTAAGTAAAACACACTCATATGCTAATATATGCAGTCTAGTTCCACCCAGGAGTAGCTTAAAAGGCATTTAGGTAAGCTAAAGGCCCCAAGAATTTCCATTCTTCTACCCCACTGGTTGTAGTTACAAAATATCTCCTTGGTCTTTTGTTGATTGCCAAATAAACAGCACTTTAGAGAAAGACTTTTCTCCCTTCATTTTATTAACACACTCTTGTTTCAAAAATTTTTAGGCAGCTATCAAAAATACATACAAAATAAAAAAATTAGTGATATGGGGTTTATTGGATGGTATTTTAGTATTTATGTTTAGCAAAATAAGGTTTTAGATAAATGTTGTACACAATTATTCTAACTGAAGCTGAACTGATCATACTGGGAATATCTCAGCATTTGGTAATTTTTTTAAATATTAAAACTTAGTTTGGGTGCTAATTTAATTGCAGGCACTTGTGAAGGCCACTATAATCTGCAGATATCAGAAATATTAGGTTTTAGTTGCAATGTGTATATTGTTTACATAGTTTTAGTTTTTAAAACGTATTCAGTCACAAAGCTAAGATAAAGTGAACATTAATATTACCAATACTATTTTTTCCATCCATATAGGAGAACCTTTACAATAATCTGACCCTCAACTTCATTTTGAAAGAAAGGAGAAAACAGGGAGAGGACTAGCTTATGTGCACGAGACACTGGTCATGGCCTCTTGGCCACTCCGCTTTTTAAAAAATATCTGCCTTCAACTACAATCCTGATGACTGGTGGGAATGTCAATCTGTGAGCAGCAGGGCCCTTCTGCCACAGTGAATGGGTTTGATCCTAGCTGGGCTAATGAATGCTCTTAGGTACGAGGACCTGAACCCCAGAGATCAGTTAGGTTGCTTTGGAGGAGCAATATTGGAGCTAGAGTCAATGCCTTGACACGGCCTGGGGTAAAGCACATTGCACATAGACATGAAAGCTAAAATCCTTGCAGAGGAAGCTAGCAGATAGTGGACAACAGAGCATGGATCAGTTATATGTGACTTTGTAACAAATTATCAGAAACTTAGTGGCTTAAAACAATACTCATTTATTATCTCACTTTTTCTAAGAGCTGGAAATCGGGGCAGGGCTTAACTGGGTCCTCTGCCTTAGGGTTTTCTCATATGAGGCTGTAATTGAGGTGTCAGCTGGCACCGAGGTCTCAGCTGAACATTGTCTGGGAAAGATCGACTCCAAAACTTACTTACATAGCTGTTGGCAGGGTTTGTTTCCTAGCTCCCCTTTGCCTGAGGGCCTCGGTTCCTCGCCACACGGGTCTCTCTACAGGGCAGCTTATAGCAAGGAAGCTTGCTCCATCAAAGCCAGCAAGGCAAGGAGTATGCCAGCAATACAGGAGTTACAGTATAATGTGATGTAATCACAAAAGTGACATATTAACACCTTTTCAATATTCTGTGGATTAGAAGCAAGGCATAGGTTTTGCCCACACTCAAGCAAAGTTGTGTGGATATCAGAAGGCAGGGATTATAATCGAGGACATCTTAGAGTTTGCCATGGAGCAAGAACAGAAAATCTAAGAAGAAGGTGGGGGGGTGGGTGCTGGTGGGGGGACAGAGAGAAAGAAGGAGGAGGAGGTGAGGAAGAAGAAGAAACTTCAAATTTCGACTTACTGATTTTTCTAATTATCATGAAGCGTCAGGCTCTGCTTCTCAGAAACTGGGTCATATAAAAATCTCCCAGCAGCATTACAATAATGACCTCTTTTAAACATTTTTCTGGAAAATTTTAATTGTAGCAAGACATGTGTAACATAAGATTTTACCATGTTAATCATTTTCAAATGTACTCTTCAGTAGTATTAAGTTAATTCACATTGTTATACAACCAAGTTCCAGAACTTTTTTTCATCTTGCAAAACCGAAACTCTGCTCATCAAGCAGTGACTCCTCATCCTCTCCTTCCCCCAGCCTCTGGCAGCCACCCTTCTACTTCCTGTCCCTGTGAATTTGACTAATATTGGTGCTTTGAATAAGTGGAATCATACAGTACTGGTCTTTTTGTGACTGGCTTATTTCACTTAACATAATGTCCTCAAGATTCATTCATGTTTTAGCATGTGACAGGATTTTCTTCTATTTTAGGGTTCAATAATACTCTATCATATGTATATACCACATTTTCTTTATCTACTCATCTGTCAATATATACTTGAGTTGCTTTCACATTTTGGCTCTTTGGAATAATACTGCTGTGAACATGGGTATATAAATATCTCTTTGAGATCCTGTTTTCAATTCTTTTGGGTATATATCCAGGAATAAAATTGATGGATTATATGATAATTCTATTTTCAATTTTTTGAAGGAACTACCATACAGTTTTCTACAGGCAGCTTCACCATCGTACATTCCCACCAACAGCACAAGGATTCCAAATTCTTAACGTCTTCACTACCACTTGTTATTTTCTGTTTTTTAATTTAATTTAATTTAATTTTTATTTATTTATTTATTTTTTTGGATAGTAGCCATTCTAAAGGGTGTGAGGTCATATCTCATTGTGGTTTTGATTTGCATTTCTCTAATGATTAGTGATGTTGAAAATCTTTTCATATGCTTATTGTCCATTTGTGTATCTTCCTTGGAGAAATGTCTATTCAAGTTCGTTGCCCGTTTTTTTTAACTGGGTTGTTTGCTTTTTAGATCAGTTACTTTTAACTAAGAGTGCTTTGAAATATCCAAATCACGATTAAAGAAAGTTATTTTCTTCACATAATACAAAAAAAAAAAAAAAGAACCAAATTCTCCACCTCACTTTACACAAACAGACCCCTCCAAGAACTGAACTTGAACCCAAGGGCTGTCAAACTTGCTTAGGCACAGACTTTCCCCTGGAGAGGAGTGAGGTAGGGGGAGGGGCTCAGGAGATTGAAGGGACTTAGATCTTGCATGCTTCCAGAACTTCACCTTTTTCAAATATCTTCCTCTCTCTACCACTTGTCTTTGGCTTCTAATAAATGAGGTTAGAGTCTTTATTCTTTTCACACACATGATTAACAACAACTGCTAAATTAAGTAGCATCTCCAAAGTAGATAATAGTATAAAACTAGGGGAGGGACAAAATCCTTTGTTCTGAGATGATGGAAGCACATCTTGGAAAAAGCCCATGAAGGAGGCTGCTTGCTGGAGGGGCCAATGTGTGATTTTTCTAGCAGGTGAATTCTAAAGTCATACGTCGAAAAGTTACTTTCCATGTTAACTCTGTCCCCCTAGCCCCCACCTGTCTCCCTTCCTAGGCTTTATACAAGGCCCTGATTGAGTGATTGGATTTGTACTTTGCAACGAAAGGGAATCAGGAGACTTTTCCTTTTTCCTTCTTCTCCCCCTGCCTTTTTTCCACCACGCTAATGAAATTTTCAGACACGGAAAGGAAACTGAGTTATTTATAGGAGTGGGAGGAATGTGAGTGCTAATTGTGCTTAGTCTATTCCTAAGTGTGTAATCTGTTTGCTATTAAATTTTACAATCTTTCAGCAATATACACATTTTTTAAAGGAGAGAACTTCATAAATCTGACAAAGAAAAACCAAAGTAAATTATTCTGAGTGTTTGAATCTTCTAATCAAAGTCAGGTTTAAAATTTTAAAAAATGTATTTATAAGATTAACCTCTTTTGCAACACTAATATTACTCCTCCTCCCTTGACAAATTTATTCATTTTCTTTCTAGACTTAAGGTTTGATACAGCTACTCATGGATGATATAAATTTTTGGTGGAGAGTTCTTATGCTTGTGTGCATACTAATTCATAAGGCAAACTGGGTCAAGTGGGAAGTTGTAGGTTTCAAGTGTTTGGAAAAGGCACTGGAACCTTGAACTGTAAACTGAACATTTTGACAATCTAATAATAAGGATAGCTTAAATTATTCTGTCCAGCTTAAAGTCATTCTGAGTAGAAAATTGTCTTGGAAAATACATTTTTCCTAAAGCTCCCCCGTCCCTGTTTTTGCTACCACTTAATGATCCTGAAAGCTTGCCTACTGGAAATTAAATACTTGTTAAAAGGAACTAGAAAAATCGTAATCCTTCCTAGGTGAATTTTCCATGGTGGGAATTATTTCCTGTTTGAAATCTGTTTTGGTTCGGCTGTTAAGGTTGCAGAGGATAGAAAATTACTCAAATGACCTTAAGAAAAGACCAGTTTATTAAAAGACAATAATGTCTTAAATTCACAAATGGAAAACCATCAGGAAAGCAGGCAGGCACAGGGGCCATGTGAGGTCTCTGACATAACAGCACTTTTTCCTTTTTCTGTTTCTTTGCCCAGCTCCCTCTGCCTCTTTCTGCTTCTGAATATCCACCAATACATTATTCACCTGTATTCTTACGTATTTTGTCTATTTTCTGCTTGCCGACATTATTTTATTCTATGCTTTCTCACAGCTTTGGTGTGTTGTGATATGTCATATTTCTGCCCAACACATGTTACCATGTTGGCTTCAGTTTCTACTTAGTCATTCAGTATTTTCAGTTAGAATTCTGGAGAAAGGAAATCTGATGGGTTTAATTGACTTTATGCCATTCTGAACCATGCTGTAGGTTGCTGGTCAGTTGATGGTTTGGCTGTTTTTGAAGTAGATGCGAATGCTTCTAGTCACCTGTGGCTTCAGATGGAGGGAACCAGAATCATGTGACCCACAAAGGGGCCTCCTTTTCAGTTACAGCTGGAGACAAACTGGCTATTTCGAAGGGTAATTCACTCCTCTCCCAGGAAGGTGGCAGATACAAATCAGAATTAAAATAGTGATGAGAGTTTGATCATTTGCCATTTCTGAGCCTCAGTTTCTCCTCTGTGTACATGAGATATTATCTACTCTTGAGGGTGTTTGCGGTGGTAACAACCCTCCCAAAATGTAGTGGCTTAGAACAACAAATTATTTCTTTCCTTGTGATGCTATGAATTGGCTGGACGGGTCTGCTTCATGGGGTGTCACTGTGGGACGTCTGGATGGTCCAAAATGTCTTCACTTTCCTGGCTGGTAATTGGTGCTGGCTGCTGCCTGGGAGCTCTACTGATGCTGTGGACAGTGTCCTTGAGCCTCCTTTCTGTGGGCCTTTCCATGTGGCTTCTTGGGTTCCCTGACAGCATGATGGCCGGGTTCCATGGAGGAGCAGCTCAAGAAGACAAGACCCAATGTACAAGCATGTGTCAAACCTCCACTGCGTCACTCTTGCTGATGCCCTATTGGTCACATGACCAAGCTCAACCTCATTGTGGGCAGAGACTCACAATGGTATGAATGGCTCACTGGGATCCCCCAGATAATAGTCTGTTATGCAGATTTTGTCACATTAAATGAGATAGTAGAAGAAAATTGGTCTTTAATGCACATAAGTGATGCTCAGTAAACAATTGAATCATATTTTTGTTGAAGGAAGTGTTGACAGTTTATTTTTTTGGTCAAAATAGCATGGTTATATTTCACTGTATGATTCTGTGTTTAAGACATTAATGTGTTCAATATAAGCATTAATATTCTATGACACTTTTTGTAATTATATTCAGGAATTTCTTCATTCTTAAAAGATATTTCAGGATTCTCAAAATTTTCCATGTGGCCCAGCCTTCTCTCCTTCTCCAAGAGCCACTGGCTCCTGTGCCCAGGGACCTTGCAGTAACTAAGACCACTACTGTGAAATAATATTTCAGGATAGGCATTCAGTGCACTGAGAATGAGATAGCCAGTTAGGAAAAGCATCTCAGAAGAGAAAGCCTTAGACGTTCTTAGGTGAAGAGAAATAATCATTAATATCAGCCCTGGAATCTCCTGATTTGCGAAAGAGGAAACTGAAGCTTAGAATGGAAAAGCTATCTTCCTGAAATCACTGTCAATGTGCAAGACGCAAGACAAAGAAATTTGAATCATCATCTTCTGTTATGTTTACCCATTGACAGTATTTATGGAGTGCTAAGCACCGTTTATGTGGGAGACAACAAAAGAGTCCCTGACTTTGTGGTGCTTACAGGCTAACCTGGGATAAAGACGGTAAATAAATAAACTAATTAACTATCCAAAATTGTGATAAATTCTGGGAATAAACTCAAGAGAGTGGAATGATAGAGAATATTGTTGGAAAGAGGGAAAGTCAGAAAAGGCTTTTCTGATGGTATGATACTCAAGCTGCATCCCGAAAGGGGAATGAGAAGGAGCCAATTGTGTGAACAGAACCACGTTCCAGACAGAGGGAGCAATATTTGCCAAGGTCCAGAGCCTGGAAAGATTTTGATGTGTTACAGAAAATATAAGAAAAAAAACCCAAAACCCTGTGTAGTTCGAGCACTGAGATTGAAAAGGTGAGATACACATGACTGACTTGGAGAGGCAGGAGGGGCCAGAACCTGCAGGGCCTTTTAGGTCATGGAAAGAAATTTGGATTTTAATTTAGATAAAATGAGCCACTGAAGTACTTAACCAAGGGAGTGACATAATCCAATTTATATTTTTAAAAAGCTTACTTAACAAACGTTGATTGAAAGTCTATTTATTTGCCAGGGAATCTGCCAAATGATAAAGTAGCAGAAAAATAGCATATGGCCCTGGAGAGGCATTGATAACATAATGGATTGTACTGTGTGGGAGGAGGTGGACACATCCATTAGTGACAACAAAAGTGTGGTAAGTTACATAACAGAGTATTTTGTGTGTCGTGCACAAAAGCTTGCTCCATGAACCTGTCTGTGGCCTTGCACAAATGACAGGCCCAGGCTGCTAATACCATGGGACCCAGTTTCCCAGCCACAGCCGATTGATCCAGGTTGACACTGGACCCTAGGAAAGCCACTATAGATGAGGTCTTCTCTGGAGTCTCCCTTAAGCATTTAACTAAGCAGCACAGAGAATGTCATAATTAATGGCGAGAACTGGGCTTAGAAGGCAATAAAGCCATGAGGCTACTGCCTATGTTGGACACTGCACAATCAGGACAAGCTGATCATCTAAAAGAAGAGTCAGAAAAGAGGCAGAGAGAAGTAGAGGATGAGAAATACATTATAATATTTGAAAGAAATATTTAAAAATATGGATTTCTAGGGGCTTTGCAGTTCCAATCTTTGCAACTCTGGGCTCATGTTAGCTTTTTGCCTAGGAGATTGCTTACTACATCCTTAAGGGATACTGGTGCCTCTCCCCCATTCCCCACATGCTTGAGTTGAGTCTTCAAAGATCTGTAGGCTTTTCACAATCAGAGAAACAGGAGAAAGGTGTTCTGTTCAAAGGCACAAAAGCATAAACATTCTAAAGGTGAGCTACTTCTGAAGGTGCTTTCGGAAAACACCACATAAAAATTCTTGGCCAGGAATGAGGAGACCACCGAGCTTGATGATTGAAGTGTGGTGAAGAGAAGTTGGGAGGATATTTGGAATGAAATCTCCACTTACAGGTCAAATGGTGGTGATGGACAAAGAGTTTTTTACCCTACTTCTGTGCATTTCTTTAATAATACCAAATTACCGTGGACAATTGTCAACACCAAAACACTACCTGGCATATAGTAGGTATTCAGTAAATATTCGAGGTTTGAATATTACACAGCCAGTAGTAAACATAGGCTTCTTACAAGTTGTGTACTTAAAAGGTAAGCACTGAAGCATGCAGAGGTATTTGCGATCAGAAGCTCAAGTTCGATTCCATGATGAATAATAAACCGGCTTCCAGTTGGCCAGTCTCCATTCCTTTCCAAAAGCCAACTGGCAACCAGCTCACCCTCGTTCCTCTTGGAATTTACAGATGTGTGCTGGACAGTGTGGGAAAGGGTGTTTTACAGCAGCAATTAGTTTATTCCTGGGGTAAACAGTAGATATTTAAGGATAATTGCAGCAAGAAATTTGTTTCCTATTGCAGTGTGAATAACCTACAGGCAGCCAATTGGCTGGTTGCCCTGTAAATCCCAAAAAGGACAATTGGCAACTGTTTTGCATTTGTGCCTAGCAGGGATTTGCAAATGCACGTTGGAGAGGGTACGGAAGATGGGGAGCTGTGCTTTTACATATGTTTGCAAAGCCAAGGAAGGTTTTCTAGGAGGGGTTAAAATCAGAAGGTGGAAATTCTGGTCTGTGTAAGGGGAGATCTTGTTTCTCTTGAAGATGGGAATTGCAGCTTGAGTGCCAGTTGGCATCTCCTGACTCTGCTATAGGGCCAATACACATGCAGGCAGCAGAGGCTCTTAATCCCTCTGACTTTGCTGTTCGCTGCCTGTGGCTGCACTAAGCTTGTTGGAGCCTGAAGCGACATGTGGCTTTGAGGCTGTGAACAGCCGGGAGCTGGTCTTCCACGGCCTTGGGTGAACTGACTACCACCCTCTACACTTGGCTTCCTAGCCGAGGTTGGCTGTTTACCCAAATTTCTCTTTCAGGTGTGGCGTTCTAGAGAGTGTTATTATTGTTGTTGTTTGCATTTTAAGAGAACACAGACACAATAGCTTCCAGCCTGCTTTTGTACACAGTTTTCCTAAATATGTTACTCTCCCCAGTGCAGCCTTCAATTTGAAATGTCAACAGAGGCAGCAGCAATATCACATATTTCTATAGCCTTTCCTTTTATGATTACTGTGAAATTAGGCTTTAATATTTAGGTATTGATCCTAAGGAAGAAGTTCTTTCTGCCATATAAAAGGGAAAAATGACTAGGAAAATACATAGAGAGCTAACATTGGAGTTGAAGTTAGAGATCATGATTTCCTGTTATTATAGATCATTTAATCTTTCCATGAGAAGTACAAAGTCTTGCTTTACTAGTTGGTAATAATTTACCCAAATAAACTCAGAGCACCTTAAAAGTAATTATTGTGCCTTATGCATCCTTTGCCTTCTAACTGATTTCTCTGCATTCATCCCTTCACCTTCCTCCCCACCCTGCAATGTGTTCTACATGCATGACAATTCTGGTGTGACAAGCTTAAGGTAATATAGTACTACCCTATTCTTTTTGGGATAAAGATCACACATGCTAAGAATGCTCAAAGACCAACATTCTTAGCATGGCCAATCATGCCTTACTTGATTTGGCTGCAGTCTCTTCACTCAGGCACCCCTAAGCCCATTCTCCACAATCCAGTCATGCTGGTCTTTTCCTCTGATTATCAAAGGCATCGTGATCCTTCCTGCCAAAAGACCGTTGCACATTCCATTCCTGCTTCCTGGAATGGTCTTCCCACCGGTCTCCATAATAG
This sequence comes from Indri indri, assembly GCA_004363605.1. Classification (NCBI taxonomy): domain Eukaryota; kingdom Metazoa; phylum Chordata; class Mammalia; order Primates; family Indriidae; genus Indri; species Indri indri. The sequence goes on from RJWJ010012994.1 coordinate 32,058, forward strand.
TTGACTGCTTCTTATCTTTCAAATCTCAGCTTATACTGACTCCCCTCGATCTCCAGGCTTTATCAGATTCCCCTGCTATTCATTCCCTGCACAGCCTCTGTCAGTCTTCTTCATGGCCCTGATCACAATCTGTCCTTCCCCATGAGTTTGTGGTTACTTCACTCATGCTTATCGACCCTCCTCCTCAATTAAGAGCAAGGACTCTGTCTATTTTAGGCACTACCATGCCCCTGGTGGATGACTGGAAGAAAGTGGTGAACTCTGTGCAAAGAGAGCATGAGTCTAGTCAAGAGCAAGGTACCAAATTTAAAGAAGCAGCAGAATAAAAAGCAATCGAGGAAAACACTTTGGAAGGGGCTCTGAAGGAAACAAATCAAGACCAGTATCAATTTCAGTTTCAAGGAGCGAAAGGACAGGAAGTGAATTTCAAGTGAACTTCACTATGAAGTCAAACATTGATTTGGGGGTTCAATGAGGCAGCGTTATAGAGGTAGAATCACCATTCTCCAAACAGAGGACATTTTCTCTTTGTTGTGACTTGCCCTGCCCTAGGTGGATCAGGATTGGCAACCCCAGTGGCCAAAGCAAAGAGGGCTCAGCCAGTGCTCAGAGCTGTAGATGGCTGGGAAAAAAGTTCCCGGGGGAGCTCCAGGTGGTCTTACCACAGAAATGATTGCCGAGGGTTTGCATGTACAAGAAGAAAAAAGGCGGACACCTTGGGGGGCATCAGTATCACAAAAGTGTCAGAGAAAAAAAAAAAAGAGAGAGAGAAGGAAAAGACAAAAGAGGCGGCAAAAGTTTTCAATTCAATAAAATAGAGCTTGCAAATTTCAGAAAACAGAGAAGAGACTGTTAAGAAGGAGGGTGTGGTGAAGTAAGATGAGAACAGAGAAATCGCCCTGAGATTTATTTAGAGTGAGGTTGTTGATGACCTTGGAAAGAACAGTATCAGTGGAGTGTTGGGGGATGGAAACCAGAGAGCAGAGTGCTCAGAAGAGGGTTCTGAGAAAGTGTGAAAGTCAGAGCAGTACGCTCTGGTTGAGAGATCTTTAAATCTTTCAACCATCTAAGAATAATGCCAAAGGCAAAAGTTCTTGCCTGCCATGGAACTATTGGACACATTGTTCCCTTTTTCAGATTGCTGTTCTCAGAAAGACCAGGGCAATCAGATCGCAGCCAGATGTGTCGAAGGTCAGGACTGAGATAGACATCTTGGGAGATGGGGTTGCGGGGTCAGGGGTGTTGTGCGGGAACACTCTTGGCAGTGCGAGTGGGCAGGACTCCATCTGTAAGACCAACTGTTATTGTTGTTAGAATCTCATTTCCAGGAGTACTAAATCTATCACAGGGTGTTAAGACCAGTGTTTGGAATATGATTTAATTAATTCATTTCTCTTTGTCTGAATTCAATGGCAGAAGAAATCTTGGTTTTGAACTTTTATCTCCTGGGCTGTGTGGTAGTACCAGGAAAGCATACTGAGATTCTAAAGGGATGAGCCCACTGCAGGACACAGACAAAAGCCTAGTGGGGAAGGTAGGCATCAGTGTGAGTCAGGTTTACCGGCAGGACATAGGCCATAGATGCAGTCAGTACAGGTGTGGGTTATAGCTGGGACAGGTAGGAACCAAGTATTCTGGCCAGGGAGGCTGTGGATGAAAAAGCTACCTGGAAATCTTCATAAATACTCAGCAACACAGGGAACGTGTTACTCAGATGCTGGGTAAGAGCCAGGTGGCATCTTTAATCTGGTCGTTGCTTAGGTTTCCATGGCTAATTCTGTCTTGGGTGCAGAGGCTTCCCTGTCTCACTCTACAATGTAGGAATTTTCCTTCACCCAGGAGTACTGACTGTGCTTGTTTTCTTGGTGGAATTAGCACACCTTGGGCCTCTCAAGTGCCCAGCCAGATAAGTGAGGCTCATCTTTCCAGAGTCCCCAGGCTTTTGCTCACTGGAATTTTCCTTTTCTGGAGAATGACATAACATTTGAAAAAGTCATGACAGGTAAACAGACCTCTGTCTTGGGTTTTTATAATATCCTGCTCTTAGACTTGTTAGAGTGGCAGTGAGGGAATTCCCATGAATGTCACGTGGGGGTTTCCAGGCCTGATCCTCTGGACTCTGTGCCTTCTTGTACATCATGCCTATTTCTGCCATAGTCTGGCATCCTGAATAAGGTAAGCGTCATACTCTTTTGCTTTGCTTATGTGATCCAGGTCTGGTGCTTGAGTGTAATACTAAACTGAGTTCAGAATAAGAATTAAATGTCAGCTGGCTGTGGTGGCTTACACCTGTAATCCTAGCACTCTGGGAGGCCGAGGTGGGAGGATTGCTAGTGCTCAGGAGTTCAAGACCAGCCTGAGTAAGAGCAAGACACCATCTCTACTAAAAACAGAAAAATTAGCCAGGCATCATGGCACTCACCTGTAGTCCCAGCTTCTTGGGAGGCAAGAAGATCACTTGAGCCCAGGTGTTTGAGGTTGCTGTGACCTATCATTATGCCACTACACTCTACCCAGGGTGACAGAGCAAGACTCTGTCTTCAAAACAAACAAACAAAAAGAATTGGATGTCAAGGCTACCCATGACTTATAATTTTAGGTTACGGGAACCAAGGAATTGACCCATATCTTCCTGGAAGGTTCAGGTAGGCAGCCATTCTCAAGCTGTTTCTCTTTGTTTTGTGGACACTCTATGTCCCTTGAAAGACAGTGTGTAAGTTGGTCTGGACTGCACAGATAGGGCTGGGGATGACAAATAGACAAAGGGACAATCTCCTAAATGTGGAAATAAAGTGATGGCCTAACTTTTGTTATCTTAGACTTCTTAGATATTTAAAATAACCCAGAAGAAAACAGAACTTTGGGCTGTAGGGAAAAGCCTGTAATCTTGAATGGTTTGCATACAACACTAATTATAGTGAATTAATTTCATATTTATAGCTTATTAAGCATAAAATGTCCAATTTGGAATCAACAGTGTGGTTTATTATATCTCAAACAAGAAACAGTATAATTAATCAAAATATGCACCTAAACTATCAACATAGTTTTGCCATCTTAACAGTAGCTTGTTTTTACCAGCAGTAAAGAAGCCTGGTGAGTGAGTGGCAATGAGATCACAAAAGGCATTTTCCATAGCTTGTTGAGAATTTAATATTTTTCCTTGCAAGAAGTGGTCCAAAGCCTGGAAGAAGTGATAGTCAGTTGGTGTAAGCTCTGGTGAATACGGTGGCTGACAAAGTTTCCAAGTCCAGCTTCTGTAGTTTGAGCAGCATTGTTTGTGCGACATGTGGTTGAGTGTTGTTTCGCAAGAAGATTGGCCTGTTTCTGTTGACCTATCTTGGCTGCTTAATCACAAGCATCCTCATCATTTCGTCCAGTTGGTTGCAGTAGACATCTGCTGTAATCGATTGACCAGGTTTCGTGATGCTGTAGTGCATAATACCAGTGCTGGACCACCAAATCAACACCATTAGCTTCTTTTGATAAATACTCAGTTTTGGACTGTGTTTTGGCACTTCATCTTTATCCAACCATTGTGCCAAATGCTTGAGATTGTAAAAAAGAATCCATTTTTCATCACACATAACAATATGGTGTAGAAATGGTTCACCTTTATGTTGTGACAGCAAAGAAAGGCAAGCTTCAAGATGATTTCTCTTTGAATGCTCGTTTAATTCACATGGAACCCATCGATCCAGCTTCTTTATCTTGCCAATTTGTTTCAAATGGTCCAATATTGCTAGAATAGTAACATCAAACCTTGCTGCTAATTCATGCGTAGGGTGAGATGGATTCGCTTCCACTACAGTTTTCAGCTCATCATTATCCACCTTGGTCTGAGGTCCCACTTCACTCATTTTCAAGATTAAAATCACCATAACAGAACTTCTCAAGCCATCAAGGTACTGTTCCTGGCAGGGGCGATGTGGAGGTGACAGCAATTTATATGACCTTCGTGTAGACACAGTGCTCTGGGGCTAGGACATCAAATTGGCACCAGACGCGGCACCCAGGGTTCAGAAGCCAGGGGGACCCCTCTGTGACTTCTGTCCAGAGCATTGCCGCTGCACATTCTCCAGTCAGCTCCCTGTTTTGGTCCAGAGGCCTGCGTGGTGGAGGGCCCTCCTGCAGCTGTGATTGCAGTGTGCACTGGGGGATGTGTGGAGCCCTGGGCTTCTTTCCTCCGTCCCTTGTCCACACGCAGGTGCCTTCCCAAGTTACCTCCCATCCTGCTGAGTGGGTCACCCCACTTCTCTCTCCTTCACTTTGGATAGCTCCTGTCACCTATCTGTTGATTCACAATGCTCTCTCCTAGACAATAGATCTGAAGGCAAATATCTACTCACCACGTTTGAGTCTCCCTGTGAGAACGGTGTGTTCAGGCTGCTCTAGTCAGCTATCTTGGCCCCTCCCCCTCAGCTCTAAATTTGGACAAGTTGTTTCACCTCCCTGAACTTCGGCTTTCCTATCTATAGATTTGGAAAAATAATAATATCAAACTTATAAACATATTGTAATAACTAAATGAGATAATGCACATAAAGGATTATCATCATGTCTCGTATCTAATAAGTAATACATATTAGATATTTATTTTATTAGATATATATTTATCATATTAGATATTTGATTTAATATTTTTATTGAAACATGATAGCTGTACACATTTATGGAGTACACGTAATATTTTGATACATACATATAGAGTGTAATGATCAAATCAGGGTAATTGGGATATCCATGACCTCAAACATTTGTTGTTTCTTTGTATTGGGAACATTCCAAATCTTTTCTTCTAGCTATTTTGAAATATACAAGTTATGGTTAACTATAGTTGTGCTACTGTGCTATCAAACCTAGAACTTGTTATTTCTGTCTAACTGTACTTTTCCAATCTCTCTTCATCTTCCTCATTCCCCTGCCCTTCCTAGCCTCTGGTAATCACCATTCTACTCACTACTTCCATGAGATCAATTTTTTTAGCTCCCACATATGAATGAGAACCTGTGATATTTGTCTTTATGTGTCCAGCTTATTTTACTTAACATAATGGCCCCCAGTTCTATCCATGTTGCTGCAAATGACAGGATTTCATTCTTTTTTAAGAGTGAATAATATGATTTCTTCCTTTGCTAAAGGACTCCAGGATGGAAATTTTGCATTTTATCTTGGATCCATTCAATGTGTCCGAATTTCACAGAATTGTCTTTTATAGTCTATATCGAATTATCCCCACCACTAATTACTGCCATTTTCTCATGTCTCAGACATTAAAGAACAGCAGGTCACCCTTATCTTTATTCTGACCCACGGTAAATTTGAGAACTTGTCATTATTATTAACTAGGAAGCCTGGTTGATGAAGGATGCTTTACTCTTTTGCTCTCATATGGGTGGATAAGGAAGAAGGAGGCAAAAAGGCGGCTTTTTCCGTCATTCTATTAAATGAGTCTACAGATCATTTCTATTTCAATCTGAGTAATGGTTGGTGATGAATCCACCGGTAAGTTCCAGGCTTATCTAACAGCTGGCTCAAAGTGATATGTGTATACAAATGAACTCTGATCCAAGCGTTTTGCAAAATAAAACTTTCTAGAAGTCAAACATCTGTTAAAAGAACTCAGAATTCTTGGCCATATGGATCCAGAAGCAATTTGTATAACCTGCCAGTGCTTTCTGTTCTCATGATTTTCCAGATGAGTTTGGTTTTGGAAGCAGTGGGGGTAGGTAGAAATAAGTAGAAATGTCTTTTCTAAAACACTCCAAGTACATTGGGTTTTCTTGTCTTTGATTTTGGGTTAATATCGATTTGGCAAGATTCAGAAGCAGAGTTCTTTTTTCTAAGAGGGAAAGAACTTCATTCCCAAGTGTTTTATTCCCTTTATCGACAGAATTCTGAGGTTGTCATCACAGAAAGTGGTAAGTTGGCTCATAAGGTAGCAGGTCATTTTGTTCAAAGATGTAGCTGTCAGACAACTTGCTCTGTAATATGAGGGATATTGCTTATCCTCTGTCTTAGTGTCAGTATTCTCACAAACAAACCAACCCAGAGAATTATAAACGGGTTCCCTTATACTTGCTGTCCCTTAGATTTGCAGTGGCAATAAATATTGCATGTTTCAACTTCGTCTCAAATCGTCTATTTAGGAACATCTGTTGAATGTCGAATATCCCAAAAGTTGTGGGTAAAGGGAGAAAATAAAGCAGGACTCCTCTTTAACATCACAGTACTGTGTATGCCAGACATTGAACATGCAGGAACAACCCTGGGCACTGACATGCTTTCGTTTCACCTGGAATATCTTCTCTACTCGATTGCTTAGAATGCACCTGGTAATCCATCCTACCGAAATCGCATGTTATTCCATTCGAATGCTTCTCATGAGCCCAAGTTGCCCACCCCTCCCCGCCTTCTTCAGACCTTCCGATTGAGAGTCCAAGCGTTTCCCTCCCATGTCACCTCCCTCTCCCCCAGAAGTGCTGCCTGTTCAGCAGGGCCTTCTTTGGTCCCACGCACTTTCAAGGCCTCTTCTTTTCGAAGCTCCTGTACCAGAATTTCGATTCCTCAGGTGTCGGACTTGTACTCTGTATTCTCCCACTTGGGATGGGCCCCTCCCTTTCTGGGAGTGATGTTACCTGGTTTCTCCCACCACCTGGATCCCCTCACACTTTCCCCTTTATCACATAGTCCTCACCTGGCTCTTTCCTGTGGCCTGGCTCTGGATCGTTCACTGCTGGTTTCAGTGGATATTTACCTACTTATATGAAAATCAAAGTCTTTCTGTTTTCTGGTTGGCCAGAGACTTGAGCTATGGTAAATTTTACTTGCTCTGTCTGTTGACCTGAATGGCGTTTGGTGGATGTGTGGAGAGATTTGGATTTATGAATGCTGTTATCTCAGGGTCTGGTTTCACTATTGAAAACAAAAGAAAATGGAATCTCTCTCTTGCTACTGTTAAACTAGAACACTTCACCATGCCCTTTTTGAAAATCTTACAAAGATCCTTATGTGAACAGTATGAAAATATTTTGGTCCTACAATTTGGTTGATAGAACAGAGATGCATTGCACGTATATTCAATTATAAGTAGAAAAACAAATCAGCCTTAAGATGTGGGCATCCTCCTCTCTCTTAGCCCCACAAACACTCTCAAGAGAATCAATTATGGCTCTCTAAAAAGCTTCTTGAAAGTATTACAGGTTCTCAGATCCTATAACAAATAACATTCTTACACCCAGGCAAAAGGTTTCTTCTGGGCTTTGAACTTTAGAGGGCCATACATTACACACAGATACATATACACACAATTTATTAAAGAAAACACAGAATTCTTTGTCATTTCGGATTTAGCCCTTGGTGCTGGCACAGTGTGACCAACATTTCTAAACATACACTCTTGTAACCAACATTGCTCAAGCTTCAGAGAAAACTCCCTCCGTATTTCCTGCCGTATGTCCTCAAAACAAAAGAAACTGTGTCCCAAAGCCAGCGGGGGTGTGATCCAGGTTTCGTGGATTGTACCCCGGTCGACATCAAAGACGGACACTGCTTCAGAGTGCGGGGAAAATTTGGGCAGCAGGAGGGCTTAATTTAGAAGAAAGACAAATCACTGAACTTGGAAAATAATATACGTTTTTATATCGTTTGAACACAATAGGTTCTTGCATAACAAAATATTGTTTCCCAATACTGCCAAACATTCGTTTTCTTGCTTCTTTTCCTATTTTTACTTGTGATTCCAAAGGAGCACACAAATTATACAGGATTTGTAAATTGAGGAATATTTTACAATATTAAACAATCTATCTACTCTTAAATTTGTATGTATGCAAACAACAGGCATAATGTGTGATAATGATTTTTTACATTGCTGACTGGATAGAGCCCAAATACTAGAATTGCAGATCATTTTATTTTTACAAAAATATTTTAAATTTTCTTTTTATATTTTAATGTATAATTCTGAATCCTTAAAATAAAAATAACTTTTTTGAAAGTAATTTGTGTTTTATATATTACATATAATTTCTTTTTTTAAATGAAAACATATCCAAATTTATATACTTTGAATACAATTACATATTATGTTTTCAGTCACTGCTCAGTCCTCATAGATATTTGATCAATTCTCAGTTATATGACAACCATAACTTTACACATTTCTTATTTTGTCATTATGGAGGTCTATTTGTCAAAGTTGGGGGGCAGAATATTAAAATCAAGCTTCATTTGTACTGTTGCTCCAGGCCCTGCAAATATTAGCAGCAGGTTTGCCTACAATTTTTCAAGGTGTTGTATTCCAGAGATTTTTTCATTCCATTACTCAGAAAATGTTTCTTGTGTCAAACATAGTCTTTCCTACTTTATCTTAAGCCATTTCTTTTTATATTTAAGAATATTCTGGCCAGGCGTGGTGGCTCACTCCTGTAATTCTAGCACTCTGGGAGGCCGAGGTGGGTAGATTGCTCAAGGTCAGGAGTTTGAGACCAGCCTGAGCAAGAGTGAGAACCCGTCTCTACTAAAAATAGAAAGAAATTATCTGGACAACTAAATATATATATATAGAAAAAATTAGCCAGGCATGGTGGCGCATGCCTGTAGTCCCAGCTACTCGGGAGGCTGAGGCAGTAAGATTCCTTGAGCCTAGGAGTTTGAGGTTGCTGTGAGCTAGGCTGATGCCACGGCACTCTAGCCTGGGCAACAGAGTGAGACTCTGTCTC
>RJWJ010012995.1:0-40790 GCA_004363605.1 Indri indri
AAAAAAAAAAAAAAACAGCAATGAGAAAAAATGATCAAATGGACAAAAATCATAATTAAGCAGTTGACAGAAAAAGTGAAATGGATTTTAAATATATGAAAATATACTTGATCTTACTCGTAATAAATTAAAAGCAAATCAGAATAATATTGAAATGTTTTTTGAGGACCACGTTAAAAAAGACCAAAGAGTTTGTTAAAACATTGTGTGGCTTTGCTGGCCACAGCCCACACAGCAGCTCTCACACCTTGGAGTCTCACGCCTGAGGCTTTCAGGCTGGAGTTGTGCGCTGGTGGCTCTACTGGTCTGGGGTCTGGAGGGTGGCCCTGCCCCCACAGCTGTGCTAGGCATTGCTGTAGTTGGGGCTCTCTGTGGTGGCCCTGCCACTGTGCCAGTTCTCTGCCTAGATCTTGAGGCTCTCTGAAGCATCCTTTGAAATCTAGGTGGAGGCAGCCATGCCCCTACAGCTGGTGCACTCTCCAGGCCAGTGGAGATGGCACCACATGGATGCCACCAAGGTTTATTACCTGTGTGCTCCAGAGGAGCAGGCACTGCAGCCCATACCATACCTGGGCCCACTTGAGCCACAGTGGGGACAGCCAAGGAACCCTGCATGGAAATATTCGGAGCAGAGCCTTGAAATTGCTCTGCCCCCAAGGCTCTGGAAATCTGGGCCTGCAATGGGTGGGATAGCTCTGAAGATGACCGAAGTGCCTTTGGGCATATTCATTCCTCCATTGTCTAGGTGAATACCATGTGGTTTTTTTCTATCCATACTAATCTCCTTATCAAATGTTCACTTGGCTACATCCTTGGTGTTCTCTCCTGAATAGCTTTTTTATTCTTTACAATATGGCCAAATTGAGAATTTTCCAAATCTTTTTCTGCTTCCCTTTTGATTATAAATCACATCTTTATTTCTCTTGCCCTGAGTTTTACTGTAAACAGTCCAAAGAAGCCATGCCACACCCTCGACACTTTGCTTAGATATTTCTTCTGCCACATATTCTATTTCATCACTCATAAATTCCTCCTGCCACAAAACATGAGGATACAAACACAATTTGCCGAAGTTCTTTGCCACTTTAGGCTTTTCCTTCAATTTCCAATAACATGTTTCTCATTTCCACCTGAGACCTAATCAGAATGGTCTTTACTGTTTATTTTTCTACCAACGTTCTCATCATGACCACTTAGGAAATCTCTATGAAAACTGAGGATGTCTGTACAGCTCTCCTCTTCTAAGACCTCACAATAGTCACCCTTAATGTTTCATTCAAGGCAATGCGTGCTTTTTCCACCATGCATCTCCAAACTCTTCTGGCCTCTATCCGTTATTCAATTTCAAGGCCACTTCCACATTTTAAGGTATTTTTAAGCAGCACCCTACTTCTCAGTAGAAGACCCACTGTAACTTATGGCGGTATGGAAAGGACAAACTATACCTAATGAACTGGCCAATCTAGCTGAGAGGATTTCCAAGCAGAGTGTTGAAGTTGCCATTTGGTTTCTTCTTGCTGCTTATAGTAAAATGTGAAAAAAAAAAGAGGTAAACTAAAGGAAGGAATGTTAAACAAAAAGGAGCTGGGGATTGTTGGGTTTGGAAATTCCTAGCCTCTCCAAGGACAAATGATGCTAAAACTAAGACATAACTTCCAGGCTATTTCTCTCCAGTTGGCTTATTACTTGCAAGAGGAACTAATATCTAGGGAACACTCAACAAAACATAGTCTAGTCTGGGCGCGGTGGCTCACACCTGTAATCCTAGCACCCTGGAAGGCCGAGGCCGGTGGATCATTTCAGCTCAGGAATTGGAGACCAGCCTGAGCAAGATCGAGACTCTGTCTCTACTGAAAAAAAATAGAAAGAAAGTAGCTGGACAACTAAAAATATATAGAAAAAATTAGCTGGGCATGGTGGCACACACCTGTAGTTCCAGCTACTCAGGAGGCTGAGGCAGAAGGATTGCTTGAGCCCAAGAGTTTGAGGTTGCTGTGAGCTGAGCTGATGCCATGGCACTCTCTAGCCTGGGCAACAGAGCAACTCTGTCTCAAAAAATAAAAAAATAAAGTGGTAGCTCAGAGAACTGCTCAGTCTAACAGTAGGACTTCTAAGAAAGTGTTCTCCCTTAGCAGTCTAAGCAAAAGCTGAAGGTAGAGAAGGGCTTATCTCAACAATGTTTGTGGGTATAGCTTTCATTTAGTTTAGTTAACCTCAATAAAATTCATAAAAGACCCACAAAGATTTCAAGAGAATTGTATGACACTTACAAAATTTTATTGGCAATACAATAATTATCTCTTATTATTCTGATACAATAAATGTTTGCTGTTTTAAGCCCTCAGGTTTAGAATAATGTATTATATAGCAATAAATAACTAATATAGAATATTACACAGGAATGAGAATGAATGATCTACAGCTATACAAAACAGATAACAATGCTGAGAGAAGAGAACCAGACACAAAAGATTACATTCTGTATGATTCCATTTATTAAAGTAGAATACAGGCAAAACTAATCTATGATGTTAGTAGTCAGGATCATGATTATCTTTGGGGGCGGGGTACTAACTAGAGGGGTCAAAAAGAGTCTGGGTGCTGATTACATAAGTGTGCTTAGTTTGTGAAAATACACTGGATTGTATACTTACAATCTGTGTACTTTTCTGTATATATATATACATATATATCATACATTAATTAAAAGTTTAAAAAATATGTGAGAACTACAATTGTAATCTGCTTTTGAAAATATTCAGAAAGCATCTTCCTCAAGCAGTTCACAAAGTTTCATCTGGGTCGTTCTTCCAATAATTACCTTGGGCCACTCATGTAGCTGCAGCCATCTATCTAGCAGGTCAACTCTCACTCACATGATGGAAGGTCGCTGCTGGCTGGCGGCTAATCTTTCTTTATGTGGCCTTTTGTCCTCAGAGAGGCTAACTTGGGCTAGATCAGGCCAGGTCTTTTGAGGCCTTGCTTGTAATTCACACAGCGTTATTTCTTCATGAATATATGGGTGCGTGTGTGTGTGTGTGTGTGTGTGTGCAGTGTCTAAACAAGTCACCAGGCTCACCCAGATTCAAGGAATGGTTAAACTCTACCTCTTGATGGATGTGTCAAAAAAGAGTTTATGACCTTTTTTTTGAGATGGAATCTTGCTATTTTGCCCAGGCTGGCCTTGAACTCCTGGGCTCAAGTGATCCTCCCACCTCAGCCTCCCAAGTAGCTGCATCTATAGGTACTCTCCCCCCCTCCCTCGCACTGGCTTGTGATCATTTTAATCCTCCACTATCACCAATGACCAAATCTTCAAGTCCAGGAGCTGTTGCTCAATTCGGTATTTTTTTTAAAAGAAAACCTGTCTTACTGTATTGGTGTCAATCTCATAAGGAGCAAGGCTCTGAAAGGGCAGAGCTATTAATACACACACAAAGGAGCTTAGAAGTAAAAGCATCCCGTCAGATACTCAGATCTTCTAAAACCTTTCCCACTAAAGGAACAGAGCTCCTTGCACTCATTCCAGGTCCTATCCATAGTTGAGACGGGAAAAGTTAAAGATGAATCTGGAATGTCAGAAAGCAATGAAATGCTTTTAAAAAAATTATGGGAGCATGTTAAAAGGACACACACGGGAGCCAGCTTGAAGGGACTTGCACTGGCTGAATCTGGGACAATTTAAGCACCAGAATAATTTGGGATAGGAATGAATTATGAAAAATAGGGATCCAGAGGAGGATTCAAGTTGGTGGACAAGAAAAGCCGCCAGCCAGAGTGTCTCTGCAAAAAAGACAGATTTTAGAAGAAAGTGAAAAAAAATAAACTAGCAGACAAACATAGATCAGACAAGAGTCAAAAGGAAGGGTGCCTGAAACAACAGGAGATTCCATGGGACGACATTGCGGAGGAGAACTGGAAGGAGAAAGGTCCCTGAGAGGCTTGGAGACCAGCGACAAGGATAGGTGGAGCAGTTAACTTCCCCCTCCCTTGCATCTCTGACTGCTGGTGGGCTCCTGAGCAGTTGGAGAGACCTGCCAACACCAGCCGAGAGATGGCTCCCGCCAGTGAGTGGTGGCCTCTTGAGGACAGGGCACCAGGCTCCCAGCTCCCTCAGGGCACCTCCCAGCCCCCAGACCCGAGCCGATCAGCAGGCACCATATTGCTTCATTCTCTCCTTCCCCTTCCCTACCTGGGGGTGCCCAGAGAGGCAATCTAGCCATCACACAGAGCCATCTCCGAGGAACGGGACCTTTCCTTTTGGGGCCCTACTGCAGACTGAGGGGTACTCAGACTGTGAGCTCCCTACCCGCCAGCCCTCCCAGGTGCTGCTAGCCTGGTGACTCCAGGAGAATGGGGCAAATCTCGAGGTGAAGTGACATTGATCCAGCTTGGGCACCCCATGGGTGACTTGAGACCAGCACTCCTCCCCCAGGCAGGGTCAGGGATTGATCTCCAGGGCCCAAGGGACAGGCCTGCAGACCAGACCCTGTACACCCAGGTCTCGATCACATTGCCCCAGGGCACAGAAGGGATATTTATGAACGAGCCTACTGAGGTGTGTGTGCCTTCAGGGGCAGATCGGCGTGCTTGAGGGGCAACCCTCCTCCCATGGGAAGGCTATGTGCCTAGCCCAGGCTGCGATCCTGGGCAGAGAACCTCCCAGCCCACATCACAGCCAGGGGAGATCCACTGGCTTGAGGTCCTACCTGCTGGCAGAGGCCCAGGAGAAATCGCAAAATAGGTGAGGGTGGAAAGGAGCAGACGACCCCACTCCCACACACAGACTTTTCTGCTGAGTGAGGCCATTTCAGCCCCTCCTTGGTAGCTTTGCCGAGAAGCAGAGAACAGACCTTTGCCCCGGCTAACATCATTTGTGGAGCTTAAGGGCAGGCTTATCCAACCTAGCTCCGCCCAGACTCACTCCCCAACCTACCCCTGCTGAGGTGGAGAATAAGGACACACCTCGAAGTCCCAGGGCTCCACCCACCACCTGAGGCACAAGAGTGCCTCTCCAGAGGAACAAGAGCTGGTTACAGGTCCCAAAAACAACACTGCAGCTTGCTCCTCCTGACAAGCACCACCTACTGACAGGGAGGTCATTCTGCACACCCTTTTACTGCATCTGCTGACTCATCATAAAGGGTGTGATCGACTCTCACCCACAAACACCACCTACTGGCTCAGAGACTAAATGGGGTGTGTCACTAACCAAACAAAAAATCTAAAGGCAAGAAGCAACAACTGATCCAGATGGGAAGGAACCAGCGAAAGAACTCTGGAAGTATGAAGAATCAAACATAAAGCACACCCCCAAAGAGGAACACCAGCTCTCTAGTTTGGTTAATAATGGACATTAACCAAACTGAGAACACTAAAATAACAGAAGAAGAATTTCGAACATGGATTCTAAGAAAACTCAATGACATGAAAGAAAAAATGGATAACCAACACAAAGAAATGACAAAAAAAATCCAGGACTTAGAAGAAAAATTCACTAAAGAAATTGAAATGTTAAAGAAAAATCAAGCTGAACTGGAAATGAAGAATTTATTCAAGGAACTGCAAAACACAGTGGAAAGCCTCAAGAACAGGGTAGATCAAACAGAAGAAAGAATCTCAGGGATTGTAGATAACACCTTGCAATTAAATAAGTCAGTCACAGAGATAGAGCAGAGAAATAAGAGAAAAGAGCAAAGCCTGCAAGAAATGTGGGATTATGTGAAGAAGCCTAACATGAGAATTATGGGCATCCCTGAGGATGAAGAAGAAAACACGCAAGGGTTGGATAAGCTATTTGAAGACATAATAGAGGAAAATTTCCCAGGCCTTGCTAAAAATCTAGATATCCAGGTACAAGAAGCTCAAAAGACCCCTGGGAGATTCAATGCAAACAGAAAGACACCACGACATGCAGTCATCAGACTGACCAAAATATCCACTAAAGAGGCCCTTCTACGAGCTGTAAGGTGAAAGAAACAAGTGACATACAAAGGAAAGCCCATCTGAATAACGCCAGACTTCTCAACTGAAACCTTACAAGCAAGAAGAGACTGGGGCTGCATTCTCACTCTTCTGAAACAGAATAATGCCCAGCCTAGAATCTTGTACCCTGCAAAACTAAGTTTTGTATATGAAGGAGAAATAAAGACATTCTCAGATAAATAAAGACTGAGGGAATTCACCAAGACAAGACCAGCCCTCCAAGATGTACTTAAAACAGAGTTACACACGGATCAGCACAAGAAACACTCACAAACGTAAAACCACTCAAAAGCTAAACATCAAAGGCCAGATACCACAATGGCTCAAGAGAGAAAACAAAACAACAAAGTTCAACCCAATAGGATGAACAGAGATTTGACCCACCTATCAGTTCTCTCAACAAATGTGAATGGCTTGAACTCCCCACTCAAGAGACATGGGCTGGCCGAATGGATAAAAAGGTATAAGCCAAGTATCTGCTGCTTCAGGAAACACATCTAACCTGCAAGGATGCATTTAGACTCAAGGTAAAGGGGTGGAAATCAATATTTCAAGCAAACAGAAGCTAAAAGAAGGCTGGCGTGGTGGTTTTAATTTCAGATAACTTAGTTTTTAAATCAACAGAAGTAATGAAAGACAAAGAGGGTCACTATATAATGGTGAAGGATACAGTTCAACAAGAAGACATAACAATTCTAAATATGTATGCACCCAACTTAGGTGCACCCAGATTCATAAACCAAATTCTACCTGATCTAAACAAATTGATAAACAGCAACACCGTAATAGCTGGAGACTTCAACATCCTGCTGAAAGCATAGGATAGATCCTCCAAACAGAAAATTAACAAAGAAATAATGGACTTAAACAGAACTCTAGAACAAATGGGCCTGACTGACATTTATAGGACATTCTACCCAAAACCACTGAATATACATTCTTCTCATCAGCTCATTGGGCATTCTCTAAGATTGACCATACCCTAGGACACAAAGCATGTCTCAAAAAATTTTAAAAAATAGAAATCATACCATGTATCTTCTCAGACCACAGTGGAATAAAAGTAGAAATCAACCCTAACAGAAACTCTCATTTCTACACAAAGTCCTGGAAACTGAACAACTTTATGCTGAATGATTACTTCATAAATGAGGAAATCAAGATAGAAATCAAGAGATTCTCTGAACTAAATGGCAAAGGAGACACAAGTTACCAGAATCTGTGGGACACAGCTAAAGCAGTCCTGAGAGAAAACTTTATTTCCATAAATGCCTATGTCCAAAAGACAGAAAGATCACAAATAGACAACCTAATGAATCAACTCAAAGAGCTGGAAAAAGAAGAACAGACCAACCCCAAACCCAGCAGAAGAAGAGAAATTGATAAGATCAAATCAGAACTAAACGAAATTGACAACAAGAAAACTATACGGAATATTAATAAAACAAAAAGGTGGTTCTTTGAAAAAATAACAAAATTGACATGCCTTTGGCTAGACTAATGAAAAGCAGAAAAGAAAAATCTCTAATAAGCTCTATTAGGAACAAAAAAGGAGAAATTACAACTGATGCCATGGAGATACAAGATATAATCTATGTATACTACAAAATCCTCTATGCACACAAACTGGAAAATATGGAGGAAATGGACAAATTTGTGGAAACACAGCCTCCCTAGGCTCAACCAGGAAGAAATAGAATTCCTGAACAGACCAATATCAAGCACTGAAATTGAAACAGCAATAAAAAAACCTTTCTAAAAAGAAAAGTCCCAGACCAGATGGTTTCACACCCAAATTTTACACACCTACAAAGAAGAACTGGTGCCTATCCTGCAGAAATTATTCCACAGCATCGAGAAGGATGGAATCCTCCCCAACACATTTTATGAAGTCAACATGACCCTGATACCAAAACCAGGAAAGGATGCAACAACAACAGCAAAAAACTACAGACCAATATCCCTTATGAATATAGATGTAAAAATTCTCAAGAAAATCCTAACAAACCGAATCCAGGTGCTTATCAAGAAAATAATCCATCACAACCAAGTGGGCTTCATCCCAGAAAGTAGGGCTGGTTCAACATACGCAAATCTATAAATGTAATTCACCATATAAATAGAAGCAAAAACAAAGACCATATGATCCTCTCAATAGACACAAAAAAAGCATTTGGCAAAACTCAAGACCCTTTTATGTCAATAATGCTTAAAAAATATGCATAGATGGGGCTTACCTAAAAATGATATAAACCATATATGACAAACCCACAGCCTACATCATACTGAAGGGGGAAAATTTAAAGCATTCCCACTTAGAACTGGAACCAGGCAAGGTTGCCCACTATCTCCACTTCTGTTCTCTCCACTTCTATTCAACATAGTGCTGGAAGTCCTCGCTACAGCAATTAGACAGGAGAGTGGAATTAAGGGCATCCAAATGGGGGCAGAAGAGATCAAACTCTCACTCTTTGCTGATGATATGATATTATATCTAGAAAACCCCAAGGATTCAACCAAGTGACTCCTGGAATTGATAAATGAATTCAGTAAAGTCTCAGGATACAAAATCAATATACACAAATCAGAGGCATTCATATACGCCAATAACAGTCAAACTGAGAACCAAATCAAAGACTCAATACCCTTCACAATAGCAACAAAGAAAATAAAGTACTTAGGAATATATTTAAATAAGGAGGTAAAAGACCTCTACAGGGAGAACTATGAAACACTGAGGAAAGAAACAGCAGAGGATGTAAACATGTGGAAAACCATACCATGCTCATGGGTCGGCAGAATCAACGTTGTTAAGATGTCTATACAACCCAAAGTGATCTACAGATTCAATGCAATCCCTATTAAAATACCAACATCACTTTTCACAGATATAGAAAAAATAATTTTATGCTTTGTATGGAACCACAGAAGACCCCGTATAGCAAAAGCAATCCTGGACAATAAAAACAAAACGGGAGGTATCAATTTACCAGACTTCAAACTATACTACAAGGCTGTAGTAATGAAAACAGCTTGGTACTGGCACAACAACAGGGACATTGACCAATGGAACAGAACTGAGAACCCAGATATAAAACCATCCTCATATAGCAATCTAATCTTCGACAAAGCAGACAAAAACATACACTGGGGAAAAGAATCCTTATTCAATAAAAGGTGCTGGGAAAACTGGATAGTCACATGTAGAAGATGGAAACAGGATCCACACCTTTAACCTCTCACAAAAATCAACTCACAGTGGATAACAGACTTAAACCTAAGGTGCGAAACTATTAGAATTTTAGAAGAAAATGTTGGAAAAACTCTTATAGACATTGGCTTAGGCAAAGAATTTATGAATAAGATGCCAAAGGCAATCACAGCAACAACAAAAATAAATAAATGGGACCTGATCAAATTAAAAAGCTTCTGTGCAGCCGAAGAAACTGTCACAAGAGCAAACAGACAACCTACAAAATGGGAGAAAATTTTCACATGCTACGTATCCAATAAAGGGCTGATAACTAGAATCTATTTAGAACTCAGGAAAATCAGCAAGAAAAAATCAAACAACCATATCAAAAAGTGGGCAAAGGACATGAACAGAAACTTTCCAAAAGAAGACAGACTAATGCCAAGAAACATATGAAAAAATGCTCAACATCTCTAATCATCAGGGAAATGCAAATCAAAACCACAATGAGATGTCACTTATCTCTAGTGAGAATGGACTTTATCAAAAAGTCCCAAAACAATAAATGCTTGTGTGGATGCGGAGAGATAGGAACACTCATACACTGCCAGTGGGACTGCAAAGTAGTGCAACCTCTGTGGAAAGCAATATGGAGATACCTTAAAGAGATATAAGTAGATATACCATTTGATGCAGCAATCCCATTACTGGGCATCTACCCAAAAGAACAAAAGACATTCTATAAAAAAGACATCTGCACTCGAATGTTTATAGTGGCAAAATTCACAATGGCAAAGACGTGGAAACAACCCAAGTGCCCATCAATACATGAGTGGATTAATAAAATGTGGTATATGTATACCATGGAGTACTATGCAGCTATAAGAAACAATGGTGATATAGCACCTCTTGTATTTTCCTGAATAGAGCTGGAACCCATTCTACAAAGTGAAGTATCCCAAGAATGGAAAAATAAGCACCACGTGTACTCACCAGGAAATTGGTTTCACTGATCAACATCTAAGTGCACATATAGGAATAACATTTATTGGGCGTTGGGTAGATGGGAGGGGGAGGAGGAGAAGGGTGCATACATACATAGTGAGTGCGATGCGCACCATCTGGGGGATGGACATGCTTGAAGGTCTGACTGGGGCGGGGGTCAAGGGCAACGTAACCTAAACATTCGTACCCCCATAATATGCAGAAATAAAAAAAAAAGAAAAATAGGAATCCATGAGTCCATGCTGATAACACATAGATAAGTAAATAAATGAATGAAGAAGGGAGAATGCCAGTTGATAAGTGCGGAGAGAGTTGATGGTGTTGTAAAATAAGTATTTTTGCAGCCATCATAGTAAAAATTGGTTTGAGCAAGAATTATCAATGAGTGCTAATTCTAGGGGAGAAAGTTTGATTAGAATCAAGGTACATACAAAAAGTGTCTCTCCACAGTTGACTTACTAGTTGCAAGAGGAAAAGCTGTAACTGTACAGTGTACCAGACACAACCTTAAATAAGTGGTCAAAATTAACATCACCAGTGAAGGGCAGAAGAACACAGTGTGCCTCCAGATATGCTACCCTGAGAAAGATACAACATCACTTATACAGTCTTCCGGGTGGGGATACAGAACTTGATTCTAAATACGAAGAAACAGACAAACCCCAGATGAGGAATATTTTATGTATACAAAAGAAACTGAGCCAGGTGTGGTGGCCTGCACCTGTAGTTCCAGCTACTTGGAGGGCTGAGCTTAGAAGTGGGAGGTCAGCCTGGGTGACATAGCCAGACCGCCTCTCTAAAAAACAACAAAAAGATATAATTCACATATCACACAATTCACCCATTTAAAGTGTAGATTCAGTGGTTTTTATTTATAGTATACTCATTGAGTTGTGCAAAACAATCAATGTTAGAATATTTTCATCACCCCTAAAGAAACTCTGTACCCATTAGCAATCACTACCCATTTCCCACCCCCAGCCCTAGGTAACCTCTAATCTACTTTATATAGATTTACCTCTTCTAGATATTTCATATAAATGGAATCATACAATACGTGGTTTTGGAAATTAATGTCATTCGCTTAGCATGTTTTCAAAGATCATCCATGTTAGCATATACCAGTACCATACTTCACTCCATTTTATTGCTGAATAATATTCCATTGTTTGGTTATGCTACATTTAATTCATCCATTTATCAGTTTACTAACATTTGAGTTGTTTTTACTTTTTGGCTATTATAAATAATGCTGGTACGAACATTTGTGTAAAAGTTTTTGTGTAGATATATATTTTATTTCTTTTGGGTATATGTTGAGGAGTGGAATTGCTGGGTCGTATGGTAACCTATGTTTAACCTTTTGAGGAACTGCCAGACTGTTTTCCAAAGCAGCTGCGCTATTTGAAATCCCACTAGCATTTTCTAAGTGTTTCACTTTCTCCATAGTCTCAGAAACATTTGTTATTATCTGTCCTTTTGACCATAGCCACTCTATTGGGGCGAAATGGTGTTTCATTGTGGTTTTAATTTGCACTTCCCTGATGGCTAATGATTTCTGTGCTTATTGGCAATTTGTCTATCTTCTTTAGAGAAATGTCTATCAAATCCTTTGCCCATTTAAAAAGTTGGGTCTTTTATTATTGAGTTCTAACGGTTCTTTACATATTCTGGATAGAAATTCTTTATCAGTCATATGATTAGCAAATTTGCCTCCCATTCGATGGGTTGTCTTTTCACATTTTTAATGGTGTTCTTTGCAGCACAAAGGTTTTTAACTTTGATGAAGTCCAATTTATTTTTTCTTTTTTACTTGGGCTTTTGACGTAGCATGTAAGAATTTTATAGTTTAGCTCTTACATTTAGGTCTTTGATACATTTGGAGCTAATTTTTATATATTATGAGGTAGAGATCCAACTTCATTCTTTTGCCTGTGGACGTCCACTTGTCCCAGCACGATTTGTTTAAAAGACTATTCTTTTCCTGTTGAATTGTTTTAGCAACTTTGTCAAAAAACAATTGACAAAAAAAGTGGGTATTTAATTATAGATTCACAATTATATTTTATTGGTCTACATGTCTACCCTTATGTCAATACCACACTGTCTTGATTGCTGTAGCTTTGTAGCAGGTTTTTGGAAATTGGGAAGTATAAGTCCTCTAACTTTGCTCTTCTTTCTCAAGAGTGTCCTGGCTATTTGAGGTCCTTCAAATTTTCACATGAATTTTAAAATCAGTTTGTTAATTTCTGAAGAATCTGTGTGGAATTGTGATGGTGACTGCATTGAATCTGAAGATCAATTGCCATTTTAACTATATTAAGTCTTCCAATATATTTATTTAAGTCTTCTTAAATTACTTTCAGCAATGTTTTGTAGTTTTTAGAGTATAAATTTTGTACTTCTTTTGCTACATGCATTCCTAATAATCTTATTCTTTTTGAAGCTCTTACCCAGACACAAGAACAGCACTGACCTGGGCACCACCTCCACCATCTTCCCGTGCACAGGCGCCAGGAGACCGCAGCGGCCTAGTGGGAAGCTGCCACCGCTTATAATTGATTCTTGTATTCTGCAACCTTGTTGAACTCCTTTATTAGTTGTAATAGATTTTTTTAGTGGATTCCTTAGGATTTTCTACATATAATATAAGGTCATCTGCAAACAGATAGTTTTACTTTTTCTTTCTGATCTGTATGGCTTTTATTTGATTTTCTTGCCTACTTGCTAGACTGTCCAGTACAATATTTAATAAAAGTAGTAAGACTTGATATACTTGCCTTATTCTTATATTAGGAGGAAAACTATTCAGTTTTTTACCATTAAGTATGATCTTAGTTGTGGGTTTTTAGTAGATGCCTGATGACTTTTATGAGGTTAATTAAGTCCCCTTACAGTCTTAGTTTGTTAAATGTTTTGATGATGAAGGGGGGTTGAATTTTGTCAAATGTCTTTTCTGTGTCTATTGAGATGATCATATGATTTTTGTCCTTTATTGTAAGGATAGAGTATATTACATTAATTTATTTTTAATGTTAATCCAACCTTGCATTCCTGGGATAAATCCTACTTGGTCATGGTATATAATCCTTTGTATGTATTGTTGGCTTCATAGTATTTTGTGGAGAATTTTTCAGTCTATATTCATAAGATATATTGGTCTGTAGTTTTCCTGTGTTGTGTTTGTCTGGTTTTAGTATCAGGGTAGTACTGGCCTTGTAGAATGGATTTAGAAGAGCTCTCTCTGCTATTTTTTGGAAAAGTTTGTGAAGAAAGGGCATTAATTTCTTTTTTTGAACATTTGGTAAACTTCACCAAAAAAAGCCCCCTGGGCTTTTTTTTTTTTTTTTTTTTTTTTTTGAGACAGGGTCTCTGGTGCTGGGGCTGGAGTGCAGCGGCGTGATATTTCTCACCGCAAGCTTAAACGCCTGGCTAATTTTTCTATTTTTTTGTAGAGACAGGTTCTCACCATGTTGCTCAGGCTGGTCTTGAACTCCTGGCCTGAAGCGATGCTCCTGCCTCAGCTTCACAAAGTGCTAGAATTATAGGGGTGAGCCACTGCACCTGGCCTGCTTGGACTTTTCTGCATGGGGAGTTTTGGATTAATAATTCAATCTCTTTGCTTGTTATTGATTTGCTTGCTCTAAGTCTATTCAGATTTTCTATTTCTTCTTGAGGTAGTTTCTGTCTTCCTAGGAATCTGTACATTTTATTTAGGTTATCTAATTTTTTGGTGTATAGTTGTTCATAGTATTTCTTTTAACCCTTTTTATTTCTGTAAGGTCAATAGTAATGTTCCCTCTTCACTCTTCATTGTAGTAATTTGAGTCTTCTCTCTTTTTTTCTTAGTCAATCTAGCCAAAGGTTTTTCAATTTTATTGGTTTTTTTTAAAGAATTGACCTCTGGTTTAATTTATTTCTATTTTATTTATTCGTATTCTAATCTTTGTTATTTTCTTCCTTTTTCCTTTGGGTTTAGTTTGCTCTTCTTTTTCTAGTTTCTTAAGTTAAAAGGTTAGGTTATTGATTCAAGTTCTTTCTTCCTTTTTATATTGTCTTTTATACATTTTATTGTCTATAAATTTCCCTCTAAACTCTGCTTTCACTGCATCCCATAAGTTTTGGTGTGTCATGTTTTCATGCTCCTTAATCTCAAAGTATTTTCTGTTTTCTTGCGATTTCTTATTTGACTCAAGGTTATTTAGGAATGTGGTGTTTAATTTCTGCATATTTGTGAATTTCCCCAATTTTCCTGTTATTGATTTCTCATTTCATTCCACTGTGGTCCAATGACATATTTTCTTTCTAATATTAAAATATTCTTTCGGGCAGGTGTGGTGGCTCACACCTGTAATCCTAGCACTCTGGGAGGCCAGGGTGGGAGGATCACTTGAGGTCAGGAATTCAAGACCAGCCTGAGCAAGAGTGAGACCCTGTCTCCACAAAAAAAAATAGAAAAATTAGCTGGATGTGGTGGTGCACAGGGGGAGGCTGAGGCAGGAGGATTGCTTGAGCCCAGGAGTTTGAGGTTGCAGTGAGCTATGATGATGCCATTGCACTCTAGCCAGGGCAACAGAGCGATACTCTGTCTCAAAACAAAAAATTCTTTCAATATATTAAAAATTTATTGATGCTTGTTTTATGGTCCAGCATATGATCTATCTTGTAGAACATTTTCTATGCACTTAAGCAGTATTCTTCCCTTACTGAATGTCTCTTAAGTCTAGCTGGCTTATAATGCTGATTGAGCCTTTTGTTTACTTGTCGATCTTTTGCCTTGCTGTTCTATCCATTGTCGAAAGTTGAGTATTTAAATCTCGAGCTCTTGTTGGATTGTCTATTCTTTTTTCCAATACTGTCAGTTTTTGCTGTGTGCATTTTGGAGCTCTATTGTTATGTGCATATATACTTATACCTTTCTGAAGGATCGACCCTTTTATCATCATAAAATATTCCCCTGTATCTCTAGTAATATATTTGTTTTCAAGTCTATTTTATTTGGTATTAATATTGAGACCCACTCCAAATTTCTTATGTTGCTATTTGCATGATATATCTTTTTCATACTTCTGCTTTTTTTTTTTTTAGAAGGGGTCTTGCCATATTGCCCAGGCATGTCTGGAACTTCTAGGCTCAAGTGATTCTCCCACCTCAGCCTCCTGAGTAGCTGGGACTACAGGTATGCACCACTGTATCTGGCTTATCCTTTTACTTTTTTTTTTTCTTTTTTGAGACAGAGTCTCACTGTGTTGCTCGGGCTAGAGTGCCCTGGTGTCAGCCTAGCTCACAGCAACCTCAAACTCCTGGGCTCAAGCAATCCTCCTGCCTCAGCCTCCTGAGTAGCTGGGACTACAGGCATGCGCCACCATGCCCGGCTAATTTTTTCCATATATTTTTAGTTGTCCGATTAATTTCTTTCTATTTTTAGTAGAGACGGGGTCTCGCTCTTGCTCAGGCTGGTCTCGAACTCCTGAGCTCAAACAATCCGCCTGCCTCGGCCTCCCAGAGTGTTAGGATTACAGGCGTGAGCCACCGCACCCGGCCTATACTTTTACTTTTAATCTATTTGTATCTTTGAACCTAAAGTGTTTCTGGAATAGACAGTATATAGTTGGAGTTTGGTTTTTTAAATCCAGTCTAATAATCTCTGCCTTTTGATGGGATTGTTTAATCCATTCCCATTTAATGTTGCTACTGATATAGTTAGATTTATGTCTGCCATTTTACTTTGGTTTTCCATGTCTCATGTCTTTTTTGCTCTTCTACCCATCCTATAAATTTGCTTTGCTTTAACTGAATATTTTCTAATATAATATTTTAATTCTTTAATGGGTTTTTCACTACATTTTTGAGTTATTTCCTTAATGGTTGCTGTAGGGCTTACTATATACATCTTCACTTATTCTAGATTTGTACTAACGTAGTTCCAGCAAGATACAGAAATGTCATTCCTATGTAGCTCTATTCAATTTTCTCTTTGTGTGCTATTGTGATATATATCACATCTGTATATGTTATAAACCCAACAATGCATTGTTATAATTATTAATTTACGTAATTTTATGTCTTTTAAGGAGGCTGAAAGAAGAAAGGAAAGCAAGTATCTATCTGTTTATAACGTTTGTTGCATTAACTTTATTATTTGCCATTTCTACTTTTTTCCCATTGCTCTTGTAGATTCAAGTTACCATCTGGTGTTTTTTTTTTTTTTTTTTTTTGGCCTAGTCCAATACAGCTTTGCTCCTGCCCACCTCCTTTGCACTTCAATTGGCAACATATTACATTTCTGTATGTCAGAAGCTAGATCACCCACTTTGACTACGTAATTATCTCCCTCTTCTTATAGTCTGTCCATTCCTCGCTTTATATATATGTATAGGTGTGTGTGTGTGTGTGTGTGTGTGTGTGTGTGTGTGTGTGTGTGTTTAGAGATGGGGGTCTCACTTTGCTGTTCGGACTGGAGTGCAGTGATGCGATCACAGTTCACTGCAGCCTTGAATTTCTGGGCTCGAGTGGTCCTCCCGCCTCAGCCTCCTGAGTAGCTGAGACTACACATGTGTGCCACCATACCTGGCTAATTTTTTATTAACTTTTTTATAGAGGTGGGAGTCTTACTATGTTGCCTGGGCTGGTCTCAAACTCCTGAAATCAGGTGATCCTCCCGCCTTGGCCTCCCAAAGTGTTGAGATTACAGGCGTGAGCCACTGCACCTGGCCTATATATATATATTTTTTTGGGGGGGGGGCGGTGTTAAAAGTAAGTCTTTATTAGTTATATCTTCCCTCGATGACAGGGTTTAGAGGCCAGGTTTAAACTAGACAGCTCAGGCTGCACCACAGAATACAATCAAATGTTTGTTCAATTCATAAATTAGTATCATAAAAATAAATTTTAACTGTGGACATCTTTAAAAGACTGCGAACTGCCACAGCTCTTTTTCTAAACAAATGCCCCGGATACTCTTACCAAGAAGGAAAACTAATAAGGTTTTAGGCGTCACATCGGTTTTTTGTTTTTTTTTTTTTTGGTATTACTAATGTCTGCAGGTTTTCAGCATTACGTCTCTGCTACCCACAGCAGGGCCTCCCAGAACATAAGGCAGTTGCACGTGAGCAGTATTTCTTTTTTTTAACTCCAGCAAAAGCCCCGCAAACGATAAACGGCGAAGAGGCAGATTCACATCCTGCTTTGCTCTTCGAAGATGGTTATAATTCTGGCGGGACCTAGGGCAGAGCGTTGTGGTTCTGGAGCGGCAGAGCGAGCGCGCGTGAACACCGCAGAAGGGGGCAGCAAGACGTGACCGCAGAGTGGGAGGGAAGGATGCTGCCTCCTCCTGGGGCGGGAAGAGCCTGCGAGAGGCGGCTGTCACACGTGACCCGGGCTGGCACGCGGGGAAGATGGGGTGACCGCAGGGCAGCGCGACTGCGGGGGACTCCCTCTTAGGGACGGCGCTCGCTCGTGGCCGCCTGCGGTGAATGATTCCGGAGCAACGAAAGGGGCGCGACACCGAACCCGGGAATTCCTGACCGAAAGAGAAAAAAGGGGCGCCGAGAAACAGGGTTATTATGGGATGGCCGAGGAGGGCTCCCTAGGAAAAATTACGGGATCTTCCTCACCCGCCCATTGCTGTACAATCTCTTCGCTCGCCGATAATAAGCGTCTTTGTCCAGAGTCACAGCCATAGCCCCAGAGGCCGCTTCTCCGCGGTTCCGAGAACCACGCGAGGTCCCGGCTCCGCCACCCGCTCTCGGCCCCGGAATCTCGCACTCTCCCTGGCCTATATTTTTAAGATATATTATTAGATGCATACAATCTTAAAATACATTTGCTAGCAAATAAAATATATTAATATTAGGAAGTCATCCTCCCTATTTGCACTAGTGCTTTTTCCCTTTAAGGCTATTTTGTCTGATATTTATGTAGCTACTCCAGCAGTACTATCTGTATTAACATTACATAATAGAAACTGTAACACCAATGATGGAAACAAACCACCCCCTCAATTGTCATAGGCTTACATAAACATATTTTTCTGTGTCACAGTCTAAAGCCAGGTGGCTTGGGGAGGGTTGGGCCAGACTTACAGAAATTCTTCTATCTTTGATTTGTGGTCCCCAGGTCATCCTGTGTGTCAACAAACAGAAGAAAAGAGAGAACATGGGTGATCGCAAAGGATGTTTATAGGGCCACTGAACAAAACTCAATCACCCTGCTCCATTTAACCACAGCAGAGACTAGGAAATGTAGTTTAGTTATGTGATCAGTAGGAAAATGAAATGAAATGTGAAATGGTGAACACATGGGCTCTTCCAGAGTCTACCTTTCTAATTACCAATGTCTAGTTTATTTTTACTCACATATGTGTAACACTCTCACCCCCAGTGGAGAGAATTCGAATTCCCATGTAGTCCTTACTTCAAGTTCAAACCAAAATCTCAGAAGGATTTGAAGTCTTATTCTTCAGTTCCAGATGTGGCTCCTCTCTGTCTCCTCCCCCACACACCAATAGCTGGTAGAGCAGGTGCAGGATCACAGCAATACACACTCACACTCACAAAAGGAGCACGCGGAAGGCCACCTGAAGTCAATGACTCAGTGATACCCTTCAGTGTGCATGGAGAGGGTTCCCACTGCACCCTGGAGACGTTCTCTCCAGAGATCAGACTCTGGTTCTGTTATTTGAATAAACATTGTTGTCTATTTTCTCCATGACCCATCGTTCCAACCTTGGTGTGGAAAGGAATTCCTTATCCCCTATCTTCATTGATCATGCAGCAAGTTAACTTTAGAGAATATTGCCTGCTTAGGGGCTGTGCAGATTTCAGTGGCCATTTCCTGCATGTGGGAACTTGGAAGCTGTATTAGTCAGGGTTCTCCAGAGAGACAGAACCATAGGGCATATAGAGATATATAGAAAGAGATTTGTCATGAAGCATTGACTCATGCAATTAGGGAGAATTCCCATGATCTGCCATCTGCAAGCTGGAGGCCCGGGAAAGCCAGTGGTGTAGTTACAATCCAAACCCGAAGGCCTAAGAACCAGGGGAGCCAGTAGTGTAAGTCTCAGTCCACAAGTACTCATGTCCCAGGTGGAGAAGATATTCTGGTTCAAGAAGAGAGAACAACCAGGAGCGGTGATGTGTGTCTGTAATCCCACCTACTTGGGAGGCTGAGGTGGGAGGATCCCTTGACCACAGGAGTTTGAGACCAGCCTGGGCAATGTAGTGAGACTCATCTCAAAAAAAAAAAAATTAAAAATTAAAAAAAGATCCCTGGTGGTCTAGTGGCTAGGAAAAAAAAGAAAAAAGGCAAAGATAGAAATTTAAGTAAAAACATCCAAAAAACAAAAAAAAGTTTTTAAAATTTAAAAAAAAGAGAAGAGGCCAGGCATGGTGGCTCACACTTGTAATCCTAGCACTCTGGGAGGCCAAGGCAGGAGGATTGCTTGAGCTCAGGAGTTCCAGACCAGCTTGAGCAACAGTAGAGACCCTGTCTCTACTGAAAATAGAAAAATTAGTTGGGCAGGGTGGTACACACCTGGTGCAAGCCACTTCCAAGGCTGAGGCAGGAGGATTGCTTGAGCCCAGGAGTTTGAGGTTGCAGTGAGCTATGATGAAGCCACAGCAATCTAGCACAGGTGACAGATCCAGACTCTGTCTCAAAAAAAATTTATATATATATATATAGAGAGAGAGAGAGAGAGAAAAGAGCAAACTCTCCTTCCTCCACCTTTTTGTTCTATTTAGGCCCTTAAGGGATTGGGTGATGCCCATCCACATTTGGGAAGGACCATCTGCTTTACTCAGCCCTCTAATTGAAATGCTAATCTCTTCCAGAAATACCCTCACAGACATACCCTGAAATAATGTTTTACCAGCTACCTGGGCAGCAACCTTAGCCCACTCAAGTTGATGCTCAAGTTGACACATAAAATTAACCATCACAGAGGCATTATGGTTGTTTTGCATTTGAGCTGTCAAAGATATTTTTAGTACTAGCTTGTGGTTTCTTTGTAAGAGAATGCTTCAAAAACTTAGAGGAAATTTTTGGGAGTGATGGATCTGTTCATTACCCTGATTGTGGTGATGGTTCATGGGTTTATAGAAATGTTAAAACTCAAATGGTAAACATTAAATATGTACGGTTGTTATAAGTTAATTATACCTATATAAAATTGTTACAGACAAACAAACCCCCTCAGCTTGTGGCCTATTTACTTGGAGTCAGTGGTGGAGTGCAGTGGTGCGATCACTCCAGTCAGGCTGGAGTGCAGTGGTGCGATCATAGCTCTCTGCAGTCTCTATTTGCTGCTAGTAACCACATCCAGAGTTCTTTCCTGTTAATGGTTCTTAAATCTGCCTTATTTCTTTGCTTTCCCATTCCCATGCTTCTCTCTTCTAACTTAAGAGAGGATGTATTCTTGATCTATTCTTTGCCACAGGATGGATATTAGCGAGCCTTTTTGGTCAAAGGCTTTCTTGATTTTATTCCCTACTGTTTTGGGTCTCGAATCAATTGAGTTTCCTACACTTCAGGGTACAAAGTTTCTGCACAAGCCACACACAGTGGCTCACGTTTGTAATCCTTGCACTTTGGGAGGCCGAGGCCAGAGGATAGCTTGAGCCTAGGAGTTTGAGGTTGCAGTGAGCTATGATGACACCACTGGGCTCTAGCTGGGGTAACAGAGTGAGACTCTGTTTCAAAAAAAAAAAAAATCTCTTGACATGTGATTCCCTTTCATTTTTTCCTGGCAGAAAGGGCCAATTCCCTCCTGAGCTCATCTCTTTTCTGTAATGCAGCCAAAATTTGCCAATGCATGCTGGCCATTTGATTTTTTCCAGCCCATTCCCCTAGAGCTCCAGGCTCAATA
This sequence comes from Indri indri, assembly GCA_004363605.1. Classification (NCBI taxonomy): domain Eukaryota; kingdom Metazoa; phylum Chordata; class Mammalia; order Primates; family Indriidae; genus Indri; species Indri indri. Next base: position 21,054 of record RJWJ010012995.1, read on the forward strand.
GCATATGGTGTGCATCTCAAATTATTACAAGCACCAGTTTACCAAATATTTTGTGATTGCGTAACATGATGTTGCAGATAGAATCTGGGGTCTCCCAGTTCTGCATGTACTCTTTCAGAACATCTTCCCTACGGTCAGGTGGGAATTCCATTTCTCAGACTCCCTACCCAGCTGGCTTCCTGCTAGGTTCTGACAATGGTGATAAGAGTTGCAGTGGTGATGGCGGTAGCAGCGGACTCCTGGGCTCCTGTTCAGGCAGCTCAGTTTCAACGGCAGCTGCCTTAGAAGCACAGCAATTGTGGACTCTGCGTAACACCCTTTCCCCTTTTGCTCCACTAGCCTTAGAGTTAGTGCCTTCCTGCTTTTAGTAATCTTTGGGTAATCTTATCTTCTACTTTCTGCTACTCCGTCCCTTGTGACACTTTTGTCAATGATAATGTGTATTAAATTCCCTGTATTTGAAATACCTAGAAGTGTTTCTGTTTCTTTATAGAAACCATGATTACTGTCTTGTTTACTTGACACAAATCGATTGCCATCCTTTGAGCCTCCAGTGTAAATTTCCTATCACCTGATTGCTAAACTAATGCCATATGTTTTGGTTTTTGTTACACTTTACTTCCCTATTGATACCTATATTTGTGAGGATCAGTAGTGCTAACCACAAGCCCCAAACTCAGTGAGTTAACGAAAGCTTATTACTTGCTCATTGTATAGTCCAGCATGCGTTGGAGGTGGTGGTGGTAGCATGCTTTGCTCCATGCATTCATTCAGGGACCCAACTGACAAAGGTCCACCATCTCCAACATGTGGCAACCTGTGTCTCCTTGGGAGCTGTTATCCAGCCTGCAGGTGGGGAATGAAAGAGCATGTGGAAGAAAGCTCAGAACATTTTAGGAGCCAGGCATGGAAGTGATATCCATCACTTCTGCTCAAAATTTATTGGCTGGAACTCAATCACATGGCCCTAACTCATTGCTGTGGTATTGGTAAAGGTAGTATCTGTGACTAAGAGGAAAATATCCTTACATTTTATATATTTCTCCTTGTGACCAGCATATGTAATACATCACTGATTCTAAGACACACACTTTTTCAGGCTTAACACCTCTGAAATTGGGATGCATCTTACAATTGATCTAACTCATCATGGATTGATTGGCAATATGATATCCTTTTTTTTTTCACTTCTTTTTAGAGACAGTGTCTTACTCTGTTACCTAGGCTGGAGCGCAGTGGTGCGATCATAGCTCACTGCAGCCTCAAACACCTGGGCTAAAGTGATCCTCCCCACTCAGCCTCCTGAGTAGCTGTGTCACCCAGGCTAGTCTTGAAATCCTGGCCTCAATCAATCCCCCCACCTCAGCCTCACAAAGCGCTGGGATTACAGGCATGAGCCACCACACCCCGCCTCACTGTAACCTCAGATGTCTGAGCTCAAGTGATCCTCCTGCCTCAGCCTCCCAAAGGGCTGGAAATACAGTCATGAGCCACTGTGCTGGCCTATAATAACTTTTTTGATGAGAGATATAAGTGTTTCTTGAAATCAGTGGCATAGCTTTGGCATTTTTCCTCACTTCATTTTTTCCTTTGATTAAGCTGGAAGTTATACATGCTCTGTTTCTATGCTTTTATTGGTTACCTATAACATAAACATTTAACTTACCAAAATATAATGTTCTCAGAGAATGTAATGTAGGGAGTTGATTAAATAAGTGTTGGAGGAATGAAAATGCAAAAGGGAACATTGAGGTAATGTAGAGGTAAGATCTGCAGGAAACAGCTCCACCTTTGGAGATGGGGGAGCAAAAGGGAAGAGGCTGGGGTTATCAAAACTATTTAGAAGGTCAGAAAAAGGACCTGTCAGAGCTCAGGCTCAGACCTCTGAGGAAGAGATGTTTTCTGGTTAGTGCTGGACCTCTAAGGGGGCACAACGAGGCTGGTTCTGGAAGAGCTGAAAGAAGCTTGAGGCTAGACTGACTTCTGCTGCTGGGCCAGCACTGGGGGACATAGCAAGCAAAGAAGAAGAAGAAAGTCCCTTTCCCTCTTCAGGTTTCCAGTCTCTCTCTAGCACTCCTATTGATAGAAACCAAGAGGGAATCTGCTGACGAAAAAGAAATGTGAATAAAAGTGTCTTTGTTCATAGATGGCATGATTATCTATGTAAACAATCCTAGAGAATCAACAAAAATACTTCTGAAACTAATAATAATTATAGCAAATTTGGAGGATACAAGGTTAGTATACAAAAGTAAATTGCTTTTCTACATACCAGCAATGAACAAGTGGAATTTGAAATAAAAAACACAATTCCTTCCCCAAAATGAATTACTTAGGTATCTAGATATCTAACAAAATACGTACAAGATCTACATGATGAAAACTGTAAAACTCTGATGAAAGGAATCGAAGAAGAACTAAATAAAAGGAGAGATATTCCATGTTTACAGAAAGGAAGACTTGATATTGTCAAGATGTCAGTTTTTCCCAGCTTGATCTATACATTCAATGCAATGTCAATAAAAATCCTAGCAAGTTATTTTGTGGATATTGACAAACTATTTCTAAAGTTTACATGGAGAGGCAAAAGATACAGAATAGCCAATACATATTGGAGGAGAAGAATAAAGTTGGAGGATTGACACTACCCCACTTCAAGACTTAGAATAAAGTAATCAAGACAGGAGGTATTGGCAAAAGAATAGACAAATAGATCAACGGAACAGAATAGAAAGAAAGCCCAGAAATAGACCCATATGACTGATTTTTGACAAGGGGGCAAAGGCAATATAATGGAGAAAAGATAGACTTTTCAACAAATGGTACTTGAACAACTGGACATCCATATGCAAAAAAATGAATCTAGGCACAGACCTCACACATTTTAAAAAAATTAACTGAAAATGAATCACAGACCTAAATGTAAAATTCAGAACTATAAAAGTCTTAGAATATAACATAGGAGAAAATATAGATAAACTTGGATATGGGGATGACTTTTTAGATACAACACTAGGTTGGACATGATGGCTCATACCTGTAATAACAACACTTTTAGAGGCTAAGGTGGGAGGATCACTAGAGGCCAGGAGTTCAAGACCAGCCTGGGCAACATAGCGAGACCCCATCTGTAAAAAAAAAAATAGTTGGGTGTGGTGGCACACACCTGTAATACTAGCTACTTGGGAGGCTGAGGCAGGAGGATTGCTTGAGCCCAGAAGTTTGAGGTTGCAGTGAGTGATGATCACACCACTGCACTCTAGCCTGGGTAATAGAGTAAGACTCTATTTTCTTTTTTTTCTGTATGAATGAGGAATGTTTATATTGGCTCTTTTGGGTGTATACATTAAAAGCAAAATCAGAAAGGAATCATGCAAAAATCCGGTTGCCCATGCAAGCACCCCAGAGTCTAATCCTCTTCTCTTAGTTCTATAGTCAGGCTGAGACCCTGTTTATAAATAAATAAATAAATTTTTAAAAAATAAATAGATACCACACCAAAGACACAATCCTGAAAGAAAGAATTGATAAGCTGGACTTAATTAAAATTAAAATCTTTTGCTCTGTGGATGAAACTATCAAGAGAATGAGAAGACAAGCCACAGACTAGGAGAAAATATTTGCAAAAGAGGTATCTTGATAAAGGACTGCTATCCAAAATACACAAAGAACTCTCAAAACTCAAAAATAAGTGCATTAGTCAGGGTTCTTCAGAGACCAGAACCAATAGGATGTATATATAGAGATATACAGAAAGAGATTTATTATGAGGGAGGGATTGCTCACACAATGATCAAGTCCCGCAATCTGCTGTCTGCAATCTGGGGGCCCAGGAAAGCTGCTGGTGCTATAGTTCCAGTATAAACCTGGACACCTGTGAACTGGGGAGCCAACGGTGTAAGTCTCCATCTGAGTCCAAAGGCCCAAGAACCGGGAACATGATGTTGTTACCGAAAGTGTGGCAACCTGCCCCAGTGGCCTCATTAGAAGAACTCAGACAAGTGTTTTGAGGAGAAGCAAAGAGAAGTTTATTACTTTGTTGGCAAAGGAGGAGGATGGAGACTCCTGTCTGAAATGCTGTTGTCCTAATAATAAGTGGAAATACAGAGCTTTTAAAGGATGGGTTTTCAGCTTTAGGCAATTGCAATTCATCTACAGTTGATGATCCTGATCATCTCATCTCCCCTGAAGACAATCCCGAGACCTCCAGCCAGGACCTCCCTTCTCCAGTTCTGGGCTGAGTCATCTCCTATACCATAAAGAACAAAAAACACTACCCTGCCCCTCCCAACCACTAGCCTGAGACAGGGTTATAGGTTTTAGTTTGCAAAAAGAAGCGGAGGATGTTTTAAAGAGATAGAAAATATTTTTGCCATTTTTTCAGGCCATTCCCTCTGTCACAGTGTCCCAGGGCAGGAGATGATGGGTGTCCCAGTTCAAGCAGAGAGCAAACTTTCCCTTCATCCACCATTTTTTTTTTTCTATTCTGGCCCTCAACAGATGGATGGTTCCCACCCACATTGGTGAGTGTGATCTTCTTCACTATGGATTCAAATGCTAATCTCTTCTGGAAACACCCTCACAGACACACCTAGAAATAATGTTTTACCAGTCATCTGAGCAGCCCAGTCAAATTGACACATAAAATTACCACATTAAGAAAACGAACAACCCAACTAAAAATGAGTGAAAGATCTGAACAGACACCTCACCAATGGAGATGGCGAATAGACATATGGTAAATAAACATATGAAAGGATGCTCCTCATCATATGTCTTTAGGGAACTGCAAATTGAAACAACAATGAGGCCGGGCGGGGTGGCTCACGCCTGTAATCCTAGCACTCTGGGAGGCTGAGGTGGGCGGATTGTTTGAGCTCAGGAGTTTGAGACCAGCCTGAGGAAGAGCGAGACCCCGTCTCTACTAAAAAAAAATATATAAAGAAATTATCTGGACAACTAAAAATATATAGAAAAAATTAGCCAGGCATGGTGGCACATGCCTGTAGTCCCAGCTACTCGGGAGGCTGAGGCAGTAGGATTGCTTGAGCCCAGGAGTTTGAGGTTGCTGTGAGCTAGGCTAATGCCACGGCACTCACTCTAGCCAGGGCAACAGAGTGAGAATGTGTCTCAAAAAACAAAAACAAAAACAAAAAAACACACAAAAAACAATAAGATTAGAATGGCTCAAATCCAGAAGACTCAGAACACCAAATGCTGGCAAGGATGTGAAGCAACAGCATAACTGGCTCCATAAGCAAGAAAATTATTTTTTAACAGTTTTTTAAAATAGTTCTCTTATGTTTCAAGTTCTCAGGCCAGTAAGCTTTGCTGACAAGAACTGTGTAACTTTCTGTTGCACTGATGCATTCCCTTTTGAGTTTCTTTCTCAGAACCACCAGAACCTCGTCGCAGCTGCAAGATAGCTACAAAGCCTTACACTACCTGCTTGTCTGGAGAAGGCAAGGTAAGTGACACCCCACCACAAGTTGTGCCCAAGGACTCGCTGAGCAGCCTACTCTCTGCATCCCACCTGTGCATAAGGCTGAAAGAATGACTAATATTAACCCCTAGCTCATTATACTACTAAAATCCCTGTCCTGGGATGGACTTATCTGCCAGTTTTTGATCATGGGGTGTATGTACTAGCATGATTTCTCACTGTGCTTGTGTGCCCTTACACTCCACCCCAAACATGTAATGATGCTCACTCCCCTCATGCATTATGCATTTCACCTCCAAAAAAACCCCTGATCCCATTGGTCAGAGAGGTGGATTTGAGGCAGCCCATTCCTCCCACCTCCCGGTTGATGCATCTTCCACGCTAAATCCTCTCTACCTTGACAATCCTTGTTGTGTCAGTAATTGGCTTTCTGTGCAGTAAACAACAGAGAGAAACCCCCCTTGTGGGTTTGTTAACAACAGGAACTCTCATTAATTGTTGGTGAGGATGCCAAATAGTACTGCCACTTTGGAAGACAGTTGGCAATTTATACAATACTAAACATACTCTTACCATATGACCCAGCATTTGTGCCTTTTGGTATATACGCAAATGAGTTGAAAATTTATGTTCACACAAAAACCTGCACGTGGATGTTTATAGCAGCTTCATCCTTAATTGCCAAAACTTGGAAGCAACTAAGATGTCCTTCTGTAAGTAAATGGATAAGCAAATTGTGGTATATCCAGACATGGAATATTATTCAGTGCTAAAAAGAAATGAGGTAATAAGCCACGACAAGACATGGAGGAAATGTGAATGCATATTACTAAATAAAAGAAGCTAGCTGAAAAGGCAATATACTACATGATTCCAGCTATATGACATTCTGGAGAAGGTAAAACTATAGCGACATTAAAAAGATCAGTGGCTGCCAGGGATCAGGGTGACGGAGGGATGAATAGGTGGAGCACAGAGGATTTTTTGGGCAGTGAAACTATTCTGTATGATACTTTCATAGTGGCTACATGCCATTATATTTTTGCCCAAAGCCGTAGGATGTACAACACCAAGAGTGAACTGTGGACCTTGGGTGATAATGACGCGTTAATGTAGGCTCATCAGTTGTCACAGATGTACCACTCTAAGGCAGGAGGTTGATAGTGGAGGAGGCTGTGCATGTGTGGGAGCAGAGGGCATATGGGAACTCTGAACTTTCTGCTTGATTTTGTCATGAACCTGGAAAGGAAATGAAATGTGGTTTGCAGAATCCCAGCCCCACATCGTTGTGGTGTGTAGAAAGGTGCATTGGAAGCTGAAAGACACAGTTTGATAACCAGCATGCTCTCCAGGCACACAATACAAGAAGCCTAGAACGACTTAACTTTGTTCACCTACTTCCAAATGTATGTGTTATTGTTTTGCTGTGTTTTACTTCTATATTCTCACTTAAACCCCAGAAGACATTAATGTTGTTGTTTTATTATTCTTTATTCCTTCTTCTCTTTCCCACCTTTCACCTAGAATCACTGTTCTTTTGTCTGAAGTACATCCTTTAGAATTTTCTTTAGTGAGATTCATTCTGCTGGTTGCAAACCATGTTGGGCTTTTCTTGTCTGAAAATATATGTATTTCACCCTCATTACTGAAATATATTTTCACTAGCCATAAAATTCCCAGGAGAAGTTGTTTTCTTCCATTGCATTAAAGATATCAACTATTGTCTTCTGGCTTTCATTGTTGCCATTAAGAAGTCAGTTCTCACTCTGAATGCTGAGTGGATGCAGAGTCTGTTTCTCTGGCTGCTTTTACTTTAATTTTAATTTTTTTTACTCTGGTAAAATACAGGCAGTGAAATACACAGACCTTATATGTTATAAGTCAGTGAGTTTTGACAAACGCATATACCCATGTAACCCACAGTCTGGCTGCTTTTAAGATTTGCTGTTTTCCTTTAGTGTTATTCAGTTTCACTGTCTATCCTGCTTGAAATTTCTTGGGTCTCTTGAATCTGTGTTGCTTTATATCTTTCACTAGTTCTGGAAAATGCTTCATCATTATCTTTGCTCTATTCTCTCTTCTCCTTGCAGAACTCCAATTAGTTAGATTTTTTTACTCTACTCTCCATGTATCTTATCCTCTCTTTCATACTTCTCTCTTTGTGGCTCTCTGTTTCATTCTGGATAATTTCTTCTCATCTATCTTCCAGTTCATTAATCCCATCTTCAGATAAATCTAAACTGATCTTTGGGTATTTTAAAAGAACATTTAAATAGAAAATTTCAATCACACTCAAAACTATAATGAACTCCTATGTACCTATTGTCTTGCTTTAACAGTTATAAAATATGTTCAATTTTGTTTCATCTATGCTCCACTAATTCCTCCCAGATCCCAAGGGATTTAACGCAAATCCCAGACATGGTAAATAGATGAGTATGTAGAGTTAAGGAAGATTCAAAAAAGCATAACCATAAAACCAATATTACATCTAACAAAATTAACAATTTCTTAATATCATATGATATCCAGTTAGTGTCCAAATTTCCCTGACTCATGAAATTCTTTTTATAGATAGCTTGATTCAGGATCCAAACAAGATCTGTGCTTTGCATTTGGTTGCTATGTCTCTTAGGTCTCTTTTACTCTATAACAGTTCTCCTCCCCCTCTTTTTCCCTTGCAATGTACTTCAAGAAACTGGGGCATTGATCCTGTTTGTTCCAGATTCATTCTTGTGGTGTCATTTAACATATTCTCCTATTTCTCATGTTTTTTGTAAACTGGTAGTTATATTTAGAGTCTTTTTTAGGGGGCAAGAATCCTTCATAGATAATGCTTTGTACTTCCTATGATATCGCATCACGAAGCGCTGGTTGTTCCTCCTTGGGTGATGTTAAATTTTATCAGTGTATTTACAGGGTGTCTGTCTAATTCACCATAAGCCTCTTACCTAATGTTTTTGCTGATCACTGATGACTCTTGCCTAGATCATTTATTTCATTAGGATTGTAAAATGATGGCAGCATATTATTCATTCTGCACTTATTAGCTGAAGTTCTTCTACAAAGAATAATTGTCTCTTAATTAAACTACTTAATTACTTTATCCATTCACTTTTTAATTTAAAACTTTATATTTTTCATTTCTAGAGTTTCTATTTTAAATGTTCTAGATTTTTTTTTTTTTTTGAGACAGAGTCTCGCTTTGTTGCCCAGGCTAGAGTGAGTGCCGTGGCGTCAGCCTAGCTCACAGCAACCTCAAACTCCTGGGCTCAAGCAATTCTTCTGCCTCAGCCTCCTGAGTAGCTGGGACTACAGGCATGCGCCACCATGCCTGGTTAATTTTTTCTATATATATATCTATTTTTTAGTTGTCCAGATCATTTCTTTCTATTTTTTAGTAGAGACAAGGTCTCCCTCTTGCTCAGACTGGTCTCGGACTCCTCACCTTGAGCGATCCACCCGCCTTGGCCTCCCAGAGTGCTACAGGCATGAGCCACTGCGCCCAGCCGTTCTAGATTTTTTTAACCCAACTGCAACATGGTAGGATCATTTTTATCGTTTCCTGTTTTCAAATGTATTTTTGATTTTCTCTTTTATTTCTTTAAACAGAGTAAGTGTAATTATTTTATAATCTGTGTCAGATAATTACAATATCTAAGGTCTTTTAGGCTCAGTTTCTGTTGTTGTTATTTCTTCTGGTTCTCATTTATGGTGTCTTATCTCCTTGTGTGTTTAGTTATTTTTTTATTATAAACTACTAATTTTCCTTGGAAAATGATTTATAGGAGTTCTTTGGTGCCTAGGATGAAAAGACATTTTTCCAGAGTGGATTTGCATTTGTTTTTGCCAAGTGCCTGAGGGCTTTTATACTCACTTCCTTCTGGACCACTCACTGTAAACTAAATTTACAAATTGAGTTTTTTGTTATTGTTGTTTTTTAAACCAACCAAATCTGAAATTAGACTGAAAATTTCTTTAAAGGCTTACTTGTGGTCACAAATTCTTCTGTTCTGTTTCACACTAAGGCAACTTTTGTTGCAGTTCCCTGGAAACTGGGGACATGAGGGAAGGTTCACTTACAGGGAAGAGCTCCTTTCAGACTCTCCACCTCCGGTGGGTCTTCTATCCCTTCCTCTGGAAAACAAATAAAGAAAGCTCAAGTCTGCAAGTTTGGCAAATGTCCTCCAAGCAAATGTGACTGCAGTGTTTTGAGCAGCTTTCTAGGTTTTTGACTTCATCTAGATTTTGGCGTATTAATTCTTTACTGTCTTGTTGGTTCTACCATGCTTTTTTTGTTTTCTTTTGAGACGGAGTCTCACTTTGTCGTTCGGGTAGAGTGCAGTGGCGTCATCATAGCTCACCATAGCTCACAGCAAGCTCAAACTCAGGGGCTCAAGTAATCCTCCTGCCTCAGACTCCTGAGTAGGGACTATAGGTGCGCCCCACGACGCCTATTTTTAGTAGAGTCGGGTCTAGCTCTTGCTAGGCTGGTCTCCAACTCCTGAGTTCAAGCAGTCCTCCGGCCTTGGCCTCCCAGAGTGCTAGGATTACAAGCGTGAGCCACTACGCCTGACCTCTACCATGTTTTGAAGAAGATATTTCCATTTTTCTCGGCATTTTTCAGTTGTTTTTAGTGGGAGTATCAATTGACTACTTAATCTACCATATTGAAGAAAACTGAAATGTTTAGCTTTTCTAGCACAACTTTTTATTTTCATTAGAATTAATAATTGTCTTTTCCCCCCCTTAGCTTTCTACCTACTCATCACTAATATATCCCCAAACTCTTCTCTGCTTATGGAAATCTCTCTTCTACAAGTTCAAATGCATTAGGCATACTACTTATTTTCTTGAAGAAATCACTCCCAAATCCTTCTGAACTGCTCTAATTTTAATGACTTGATCTCTAGTCCCATCACACAACTTGGTATCTCCCTTCACCATAGCCCTGGGGATTCCTTTTGTCCCTTTTTTTGTGCTGGATCCTGTTTCTAGGATTTCACGGATTTCTCTTTTTCGACTTACTTTTTTTTATCTTGGTGTAATAAATCCTCTCTTATCTTTCTGAAAAGGAACGCACAGAGTATCAATATTTTGAGAACGTGCATATCTGAAATATTTTTTGTTATGGACTCACAATTAAATCATAGTTTGCTGAGTGTAAAATTCTAGATTAGAAATAATTTCCCTTGAAAATTTGAAGGCATTTCTTATGGTCTTCTAGCTCCCAATGTTGATGAGTTGATAATCCTAATGCTATTCTGACTTTTGATTAGCATATGCAGCTTGTTCTTTCTCTCTGAAAGCTTTTAGAATTGCTTCTCTGTGTCCAGTGTTCTGAAATGCTGTAATGATGTGCCTCGGTGTGGGTTTGGTTTGTTGTGGTGGATACTTAGCATGCCCTTTGAATTTGGAGGCTCAGTTCTTCAGTTCAGGGTAATACTTTTAAATAAAATTCCTTAATTTATGAAGATTAATTTAATTGATGATTTCTCCCCTTCTGAGTCCATATTCCCTTTCTGGAAATCCTATTTAGATGCTCAACCTTCTGGACTCATCCTTTAATTTTTATCAATTTTCTCCTAAATTAGAACAAATTTTATCTTCTTCAACTTTATTTTGCAGTCTTTCTATAGAATTTTTATTTCTGCTATCACGGTTTTGATTTCCAAGAGCTCTTTTTGCTTATCCAAATAGTTACTTTTAAATAGCTTCCTATTGTCATTTTATGGATGCATTATAATATCTCTTTGAGAATATCGATGATGGATGTTTTAAAAATTTGGTTTATTTTTAGATTTTTTTTCGTCCTTGCAATTTCCATTTCATCTAATGCATTTTTTCCTTCTTGCCTGTTTTGGTTTCTTTCTTGTATCCTAAAATGTCTAATGATCCTTGGCTGTCTGCTTATATTTAAGAGTGTGGACATTAAAAAGCTGATTGTTCTGTAGAAGAATGGGGAAAGGAAAGGAAAGGAAGGAAGGAAGGAAGGAAGGAAGGAAGGAAGGAAGGAAGGAAGAAAGAAGGAAAGAAAGAAAAGAAAGAAGAAAGAAAGAAAGAAAGAAAGGAAAGAAAGAAAGAAGAAAGAAAGAAAGAAAGAAAAAAAGAAAGAAAGAAGGAAAGAAAGAAAGAAAGAAAGAAAGAAAGAAAGAAAGAAAGAAAGAAAGAAAGAAGGAAGGAAAGAAAAAAGAAAAAGCTGATTGGAAAGTGGGAGTGAGGATTGGGGTATGTAGGCCAGAGGCTTAAGTGTAGAATTCATTCTAATTGTCTTTTTCATTAAGAGGAACTTAATGAGAGTATGTTGGGGACTTTTCTTTTGGCTAGTGAGATTCCCCTGAGAAGGCTTTCCATAGGTATAGTGATGCTCTTGTTTACTTTTGTTTCGGAATGAATTTTCTCTGGTTTGCTAAACCAGATACCATTCTTCCGATTGACATCTGGATTCTGTTGTTGTGTCTTCTTTCCTTTCCTTATGGCCTCCAGAATAATACACGCATTCGCCCTCCCATCTTTAACTGGAAGCCCCAGTAGAGACCGGGTCTTGCTATGTTGCTCCGGCTGGGCTTGAACTCCTGGGTTCAAGGGATCCTTCCACCGTAGCCTCCTGCAGCCAGCTAGCCCGGCTGCCCCCATTATTTCTTTAGGATAATTTCATTGGAAGACAACTGCCGGATCACAAAGGGAGACTTTGACACAGATTATCTGATTGTCCTAAAATAGCATGTATATATGAAAAGAAGTAAGTTTCTGTATAATTGTTTGTTTTGCTGCAAGTATTAACTAACTTCCAGGGGTACTGCACACGCCCACACAAATGCCTCAATACTCCGCCTGGCAGGGGGCGGAATAGAAAGCAAGAAACATCTGAAAAAGTAATGAGATGACAGGGACGGCTGGGCTAAGACAAAGAAAAACTTCTTAAAAGGGCCCTGACCATAGACCATGCCTCTCTGCAACTGGGGAGGGTGAGGGGTCCGGGGTGGAGGGTGGGGGGTGGTGGTGTTTGATCTCGTCGATGATTAGTTGGTCTCTCTGACCAATCACACGCAGCGATTGGTTTTGCTAATCGTCGTGATCCACCTCCCCGGGGGGGTTTGGGGAACAACGTTTACAAATGGGAATAGGGTACGTGGGAGGGATAGAACGTATAGCCAATGAAATCTTGAGGCGCTAATGGGCGGGGTGAGGCCGCTGCCAGGTTTAGGGCGGAAGGAGCTTCTCAGGCTAAGAAGGGGAACGTAAGATGGCGGCGGGAACGCTGCTGTCCAGTCTGTTGGGGCTGCTGCTTCTGGGGCTTCTGTTACCCGCAAGTCTGACTGGCGGTGTCGGGAGCCTGAACCTGGAGGAGCTGAGCGAGATGCGTTATGGAATCGAGATCCTGCCGTTGCCTGTCCTGGGAGGGCAGGTGAGTAGGCGTTTAAAGGGCGAGGGTCTAGGGCAGAAGAGGAAGCGGGTAAGAGATAGAGGAAGAAGGGCAGCTGGGGAGGCGGAGTGTGGGGCGAGAGCCTCGGGGAAATCGGGGAGAGTAGGAGTGGGTAGGGCTTTTACGGCGACTCCTGGGGATCGCAGTCCGAGATCCATTCCCCGGGAGTCAGGAACTGGGAGGGGTGGGGCTTCCCGCTGTCAGCCTCCAGGTCCCAGTTCAAGATCGAAACACCCAGGCTCCGCCCCCGTGGAGAAGTGGGAGCGCTCGCTCCCCTCACCCACCAATTACAGCTGGAGGACTTGCGGCTCATTCTGTCTTCGACTGGGCGCTTCCCCAGGGTCTGAAGAGGGATTTCGTTGTTCTCCCTGATCCCAGCCTTTCTTTGCCTCCCTGCTCCCCGACCCTCCCTTCTTTCCCAGAGCCAAGCTTCCGACGTGGTGATTGTCTCCTCTAAGTACAAACAGCGCTATGAGTGTCGCCTGCCAGCTGGAGCCATTCATTTCCAGCGTGAAAGGGAGGAGGAGGCACCTGCTTACCAAGGGCCTGGGATCCCTGAGTTGTTGAGCCCAATGGGAGATGCTCCCTGCCTGCTGAAGGTGAAAGGGACTGGGAGGGATGGAATGAAGGCTTGGAACGTAGCAGCCCATCTGAAAACCGGAGTGCCAGTGAATGAGGCGGGATCTAGGGGACTTGTAGGAGTTAAAAAGACCACTGGTGGAGTAGAAAGATTATACAGACAGGATAGAAAGCAAAGAATCTTGCAATCACTGATGACACTTTGCTAAATGTAGGGGAAGGTTAGGATAGAAGATCTCAGAAAATGGTTAAAGCGAGATTGAGATGCTTAAAGATGGTCAGCGTGTAGTAGAGTGGTACTTCCTTAAAGAAGCCTACGTGGTAAAGTCACCCCCTGCTCCATCACTCTGCCCCAGTATCCTATTTTCATTATGGCACTTTTCATGATCTGAAATCATCTTATTAACTGAATAATTTTGTGTGTTTTTGGTCTGAATCCCAGCACAGAATGTAAGCTCCATGAGGTCAGAGAGTTTATCTTGTTCACAGCTGTATTCCCAGTGGAACAGTGCAAGGAATGTTGTAGAAATTCTATTAATATTTGATTTGGGAGCCTTCTGTGTTTCCCTGATATGAGTACTTCAAGGTTAGCATGATTTCTTATCTTTATGGAGAGCAAAGAAGGACCAAAAAAAATCTTGAGGAGGAATGGAAAGACCACAGGCGGAAAACAGATTTTAGAGGTATCTCTCTGAGTCACAGAAGGAAAACAGCTCTCCCTCCTCACTGGGAGTGTGGAGAATTGAGTGTGGAAGTGGAGGGAGATGAGCAGTAGGTGAGAGGTTACGTGTCTTGGAGCCAGGAGACCCTGGTTCCAAGAAGAGACATCTGCACTCCATCCCCTTGATTGCTCATTTTTTTAATTGTCAGACCAAGGACTGGTGGACATATGAATTCTGTTATGGACGCCACATCCAGCAGTACCACATGGAAGGTGACTCACTCCTACATTTTCCCTAAGCCCTCAGCATCATATCATGGAAAGTGATCTCCCTGCCTAGTCCCCTCCCAGTCCTCTTAAAAGACAGTAATTGTGTTTTACTGTGGCTTCTCTTGCAGATTCAGAGATCAAAGGTGAAGTCCTCTATCTTGGCTACTACCAATCAGCCTTCGACTGGGATGATGAAACAGCCAAGGTGGCAGGAGTGTGGGATTGGGAGAGAAAGGGGTCCTGCCTGCAGATTGAGAGCCCTGACAAAAAGGGGGGGGACTCAGGATTAGCTGATGTGTTTCCTGGGGCTTGGTGGCAATTAGGACAAAGTTCCCTGGGACCTGGATTCCCTGTTCCTGTGGAGGTGTAGTGCCATTCTTCCACCTTGCTGTCTTTCTCATGCCCCTTCTTCCTGACGTCTTCTCCAGGCCTCCAAGCAGCATCGCCTGAAACGCTACCACAGCCAGACCTACGGCAACGGGTCCAAGTGTGACCTCAATGGGAGGCCCCGGGAGGCTGAGGTTCGGGTGAGTCTTGAGAGAGGGAACTTGACACTCTCTTAGTGACAATTCAGATTCTAAGGGAAGAGCACAGGGTTGCATCTTATAGTCAGGAGGGTCTCTCCCGAACTCTAAACCCAAGATTTAAAGCATATTTCCAGCTGCCAGATAGATGTCATTGCCTGGATATTCAGAGGCACTTCAAGGCAGCATTTCCCAGATCCTGCCCCCATACCTCCAACCACGTTTAATCTTTTTTCCACATTTCTTCTTTCTGTCACCTAAGCTATTGATATAAACTGGAGTGTCATCCTTGTCTCTTCCTTTTCCTTCACACTGTGCCTCCTTTCTTCATTTAACAACTCTTCAGTGAAGTTTTGCTGTATCTGCAGGCATTGAGACGTTGGGCTCAGCTCTGGAGACACAGTGGTGAGCAAACATGCAGCCCCTGCCTTCACGGACTGCATAGTCTAGAGGGGAAGACAAATGTTAACAAAAGAATCAAGAGTCTAGGATTACAAACTAGGAAGTGAGTGAAGGAAAGGAATCTAGCTTTTTTTTTTTTTTTCTTTTGAGACAGGATCTCACTCTGTCACCTAGTCGGTGCAGAGGCACAATCATAGCTCACCATGACCTTGAACTCCTGGGCCCAAGCAATCCTCCTTCCTCAGCCTCCTGAGTAGCTGGGACTCCAGGTGTCTGCCACCACACCTGGCTAACTTTTTAAAAAAAAATTTTTTTTTTTGTAGAGACTAGGTATCACTATGTTGCCCAGGCTGGTCTCTAACTCCTGGGCTCAAGCAGGAGCCCAACAGCCTCTTTTTTTAAAATTTTTTAAAATTTTTTAATTTTTTTTTTTTACTTGGGCAGCACTCTGCACCAGTGAAGGTTCAGAGAGCTCCATCCCAACAGCCTCTTAATAAATGCTCCTCATCTAGTGGTCCCTAGCTGAGTTGAGGCAGCTAGTTAGGCAGATATATATGTGTGTGTGTGTGTGTGTGTGTGTGTGTGTGTGTGTGTGTGTATGGTGGGGAAAGGTCCTCACATGATTCTAATGTATTCACAAATATGCACACCTATAGAGAACCACATAACCACATGGCACCTACCAGAGCTATCTTTTCATAATACAGATTTGCATCTGCAGTTGTGTTGAACACCCAGATCTCTGAGGGGCAGGGAAGGAGCCCTGATTTTGTAATATTTGCCAATATCTGTGGCATAAATACTCCCACCATGCCCAAATCCAGCTATCAATGTGATGTGAACCATCTTGCAACATTCCCCCAAATTTACCAGTTGGTTCCAACATACCTGTAAGTGTGTGTCACTTCTCTGCCCAGTCCTGGAAAACCTTCAATGATTCTGCCTTGCACAAAGGACAAGATCCAAATGTTTCAGTGCAGACCAGGATGGTGGCAGTAGAGGTGATGGAAACGACTGGATTCTGTATGTATTTTGAAAATAGAGCCAATAAGATTTGTTGATAGATTGGATGTGGGAGAGAATTAGGATGACTCCAAGCTTTTGGCTTGAGCAACTGGAACAATAGAATTGTCATTTACTAAAGTGTGAAGGGGCATATTTGGGGAAGTAAATTAGGTTGGTTTTGGATATATGTAGGTTGAGATGCCTGTTAGACATCCTAGAGGTGATGTCTAGTTGGTGTTTGGCTCTGTGATTCTGGAGTTCAGGGACAAGTCTGGGATGGAGACATAAATAGTCATTGTGTTTCTGCCACACTGGCCTTCTTTCTGTCTTTGAACCAGTGGGTCTCATTGTTTCCTCTGCCTGGAGCAATCTTCCCAAAGATTGTTGAATGGTCGGCTCTGTCTCCTCATGCAGGTTATATTTAAATGATACCTCCACAGGGAACCTAACATAAGCAAACAGACAAAGACACACAGACACACCCCCCTCACTTCTCCTGTCCTGGTTAACATCTACAGTGTTTTATAGTCTTCAAAGCATGTATCATTATCTGAAATTATTTTATTTGTTGTAGTTTAATATCTGTCTCTTCTCCCACTTAAATAAGCTTCGGGAAGGCAGGGATAATGTGTGTTTTGTTTTCTGCTGTATCCTCAGTGCCTGGAATAGTTTCTGGCACCAAGCAGGTGCCCAGAAATTATTCATTGAATGAATGGAATGAATGATAAGCCGGTTCAAATGTCAACTTTCCTGTAGAAGAGGAATAAAAAAAAAGAAAAAGAAAAAAGTCATTTTTCTTGACTAACCCATAAAATTAGTTAGTTGTATTCCTTAAGCACTTCGTGTACATATAGCCACATATACCCGCAAACATCCGTGCACATATATACTCTGTTATAGCACTTCATTGTATTCTAGTTATTTCTTTGGGTGTTTGTCCCTTTAGTAGGCCAAGAACTGAGGGCAAAGACCATATCTTTCTCATATCTGTTGAACATATGCCCTATGTCAAGCACTGTAATAGAACTGGGGATAAAATGGTACTGAGAGACCTAGTCCTGCACTCAGGAGACAGATGTTAAATAAACATTCACAACAAGCAGGATGAATACGATGACATGAGGTACAGACCGCAGAGGAACACACAATAAAGGAACTAACCGAATCTAGGGTAAAGGAGGCCTCCTGGGAAAAGTGATATTTGAACTGACAATTGGAAGATAAGGATATAGATGGGTGGGAGAGGGGAAGAAGAAGGCATTCCAGGTGGAAAGTTCAATAAGTACAAAAGGCCTTGGAGGCAAGAGGCCATGCCTGTCCCAGGACCTGATAGTCACAGGGACTGGAGGGGATAATCATGAGAAGGGGAGTGTGGGAGATGAGGCTGGGCAGTTTTGGGGGGACATGTCGCAGGTAATGGAGGGCTAAGTTTTCTATTTTTTTGTAGAGATAGGGTCTCGCTTTTGCTCAGGCTGGTCTTGAACTCCTCAGCCTCCCAGAATGCTGGGATTACTGGTGTGAGCCACCATGCCTGGCCCGTTTGCCCATTTTTGAATTGGGTTGTTTTTTATTGTTGAGTTGTGGGAGTTCTTTATACAATATATTCTGGATATCAATCGCTTATCAGGTATATGATTTGTACATATTTTCTTCCATTTATTAGTTGCCTTTTCACTCTCTTGATAGTGTCCTTCGATGTGCAAAAGTTTTTAATTTTGATTTTGTTGCCTGTAATTTTGGTGTCATACTTAAGAAATCATCGCCTAATCCAAGGTCATGAAGATTTTCACCTATGTTTTCTTCTAAGAGTTTTGTAGTTTTAGCTTGAATTTAGGTCTTTGATACATTTTGAGTTAATTTTTATATATGGTATCATTTTTGTTACGGTCCAGCTTCATTCTTTTGCATGTGGATATCCAGTTTTCCTGGCACCATTTGTTGAAAAAGATCGTCCTTTCTTGATTTTCTTGATATCCTTATCAAAAATCAATTGACCATCTATGTGAGAGTTTATTTCTGGCCTCTCTATTATATTTCATTGGTCTGTATGTCTATCCTTACGCCAGTACCACACCGTTTTGATTATAATAGCTTTGGTGTATTAAGTTTTGAAATCAGGATGTGTGAGTACTCTGTTTTTCTCTTTTTAAGATTGTTTTGGCTATTTGGGATCCCTTGAGATTCCATGTGAATTTTAGGACTTTTTAAAATTTTTCTATAAAAAGCACCAATGGGATTTTGATAGGGATTGCATTGAATCTATAGATCACGTTGTGTAGTATTGTCATCTTAACAATATTAAGCTTTTCAATCCGTGATCACAGGATGTGTTTCCATTTATTTATGTTGTCTTTAATTCTCTCAGCAATGTTTTGTAGTTTTCGGTATACAAGTTTTCACCTCCTTGGTTAAATTTATCCTGTGTATTTTATTCTTTCTGATGTTACCGTAAATGAAAAAAAAAGAATTTCTTTTTTGGATTATTCATTGCAGCTGTATAGAAACACAACTGATTTTCGTATGTTGGTTTTAGATCCTGCAAGTTTGCCAAATTTATTTAGTAGCTCTAACAATTTTGTGTGTTCTTTGGATTTTCTATGTATAAGATCATGTCATCTGGGAACAGAGATAATTTTACTTCTTCCTTCCCAATTGGTATGCCTTTTATTTCTTTTTCTTGGCTAATTGCTCTGGCTAGAACTTCAGTACTGTGTTGAATAGAAGTGGTAAAGAGTGGGCATCCTTGTCTTGTTCCTGATCTTAGGTAAATGCTTTCAGTGTTTCACCACTGACTATGATGCTAGCTGTGGGTTTTTCTTATATGGAGTTTGTCAATAGTTGAAGACATTCCCTCCTATTCCTAGTTTATTGAGTGTTTCTTACATGAAAATGGTATTGAATTTTATCAATGCATTTTCTGCATTAATTGAGGTGATCATGTGGAGTTTTTTCCTTTAATAATGTGATATATTACCTAGGTTGATTTACCTATATTGAACCATCCTCATATTCTTAGAATAAATCCAACATAAATCATGATGTATAATGCTTTTAATATGCTGCTGAATTTGGTTTGCTACTATTTAGTTGAGGAATTTTATATCTGTATTCATAAGCTGTGTTCTCTATCACAGCTCAATGCGGCCTTGACTTCCTGGGCTGAGGCGATCCACCTACCACAGCCTCCTAAGTAGCTAAGACTATAGGTGTTGGCCACCACACCTGGCTAATTTTTTTTTTTTTTCTGAAGCAACAATGTCTTGCTGTGATGCTCAGGCTGGTCTCAAACTCTTGACCTCAAATAATCCTTCTGCCTCAACTTCCTAAGTAGCTGGGATTATAGGCACGAGCCATGGCATCCAGCATCATGTATTGAATAGTCCATACTTTCCTCTCTGATTTATAGTTCTACCTCAGTCATTTACCA
>RJWJ010012996.1:0-40816 GCA_004363605.1 Indri indri
GCTTTGGATATTCTTGGTCTTTTGTGGTTCCATATAAATTTTAGAATTACTTATTCCCTTTCTGTGAAGAATGTCATTTATAGTTTGATGGGGATTGTACTGAATCTATAGATTGCTTTGGCTAGTACAGACATTATAGCACTATTGATAATTCCAATTCATGAGCTTGGAATATCTTTCCATTTTTGTGACCTCTTCAATTTATTTCATCAGTGCTTTGTAGTTTTCATTGTAGAGATCTTTCACTTCTTTGGCTAAGTCGATTCCCAAGTATTTTACTTTGTAGCTATTGTGAATGAGATTACTTTCTTGGATTCTTTTTCAGATTATTTATTGCTGGCATGTAGAAGTGCTACTGATTATTCATTTGTTGATTTTTGTATCCTGAAAATTTTTATTTATTTATTTATTTAGATAGAATCTCACTCTGTCGTCCTGAGTAGAATGCAGTGCTATCATTGTAACTCACTTCAACCTTAAACTCCTGGGCTCAAGCAACCCTCTTGCCTCAGCATCCTGAGTAGCTGGGACTACAGGTACACACCACAACACCCGGCTAATTTTTCTATTTTCAGTCGAGACAGGGTCTTGCTCTTGTTCAGGCTGGTCTCAAACTCCTGAGTTCAAGCAATCCTCCTGCCTCAGCCTTCCAGAGTGCTAGAATGACAGGTGTGAGCCACCATGCCCAGCCTGTATCCTGCAACTTTACTGAGTTTGTTTATCAGTCCTAATAGTTTTTTTTTTTTTTTGTGGAGTCTCTCGATTTCTGTAGATATAAGACCATATCATCTGTAAACAAGGATAATTTGACTTCTTCCTTTCCTATTGGATGCCCTTTATTTCTTTCTCTTGTTTTATTGCTCTAGCTAGAACTTCTAGTACTATGTTGAATAGCAGTGGTGAAAGTGGGCATCCTTGTCTTGTTCCAGATATTAGAGGAATGGATTAATTTTTTACATTCAGTAGGATACTTGCTGTGGGTCTATCACATATGGCTTTTATCATGTTGAGGTGTGTTCTTTCTATAACCAATGTTGTGAGAGATTTTTATCATGAGGAATTGTTGAATTTTATCAAATGCTTTTCAGCATCAATTGAAATGATTATATGGTTCTTGTCTT
The DNA here is from genome assembly GCA_004363605.1 of Indri indri. Taxonomy (NCBI): domain Eukaryota; kingdom Metazoa; phylum Chordata; class Mammalia; order Primates; family Indriidae; genus Indri; species Indri indri. Next base: position 1,122 of record RJWJ010012996.1, read on the forward strand.
CCATTCCGATGATATGTATCGCATTGATTGGCTTATGTATGTTGAACCATCCTCACATCCTTGGGATTAATCTCATTTGATCATGATGCATAATCTTTTTAGTGTGTTGTATTTGGCTTGCTATGACTTTGTTGAGGATTTTTGCATCTCTGTTCATCAGAGATACTAGTCTATGGTTTTCTTTTTTTGTTGTTGTGTTTTTATCTGGTTTTGGTATCAGGGTGATCTAGGCCTCATTGAATGAGTTTGGGAGTATTCTCTCCTCCTGGATTTTTTGGAGCAGTTTGAGTAGGATTGGTATTATTTCATCTCTGAATGTTTGGTGGAATTCAGCAATGAAGCTATTAGGTCTGGGCTTTTCCTGATAAAAAAAACTTTGTATTACTCTTCCATCTCATTACTTGTTATTGGTTTATTCAGGTTTGGGGTTTCTTCCCGGTTCAATCTTGGTAGGTTGTATGTGTCCAGGAATTTATCCATTTCTTCTCCTGTCTCAAGCTCATTAATTCTTTTTTTTTTTTTTTTTTTTTTTTTTTTTTTTTTTTTTTTTTTTTTTTTTTTTTTTGAGACAGAGTCTCACTCTCTTGCCTGGGGCAAGTGCCGTGGCATCAGCCTAGCTCACAGCAACCTCAAACTCCTGGGCTCGAGCAATCCTACTGTCTCAGCCTCCCGAGTAGTTGGGACCACAGGCATGCGCCACCATGCCCGGCTGATTTTTTCTATATATATTTTTTTAGCTGTCCAATTAATTTTCTTTCTATTTTTGGTAGAGATGGGGTCTCGCTCTTGCTCAGGCTGGTCTCGAACTCCTGAGCTCAGGACAATCTGCCCGCCTCGGCCTCCCAGAGTGCTAGGATTACAGGCGTGAGCCACCGTGCCCGGCGGAGCTCATTAATTCTTTCTTCTGCTTATTCAGTTCTGCTCTTAAGGGACTCTGATGCATTTTCAGTTTGTCCATTGAATTTTTCAGCTCCAGAATTTCTGCTTGATTTTTAAAAATCATTTCAATGTTTTTGTTAAATTTTTCTGATAGGCTTCTGAATTCCTTCTCCGTGTTATCTTGAAGTTCATTGAGCTTCTTCAGAACAGCTATTTTGAATTCTCTGCCTAAAAGTTCATGTATCTCTACTACTCTTGGGTTGGTTATTGGTACCTTATTTAGTTCATTTGGTGATGTCATGTTTTTTGGATGTTCCTGATGCTTGTGGATGTTCATCAATGTCTAGGCATTAAATAGTTGTGCATTTATCCTAATCTTTGCAGTCTGGGCTCATTTCAACCCATTCTGTTAGAGAAGGCTTTCCAGGTATGCAAAGGAATTGAGTGTTGTGATCTAAGTCTGTGATAACCACAGCCACATTAGCACTAGGGGGTACCCCAAGCCCAGTAATGCTTGAATTCTTGCTGAGTCCTAGTGGTATCACCTAAGTGGACTTGGGTAAGATACTGGAGAATTCCCTGGATTACCAGGAAAAGTCTCTCACTGTCTTCTTTCACATTCCTCTAAATAGAAAGAGTCTCACTCTCCATGCTGGGCTGCCTGAGGTTGAGGATGGGGAGTGATGTGAGTACTGCCTTATGTCCACTACAGCTGGGACTGTGCCAGATCATACCTGAAGCCAGCCTGGTTTCACCTGACGCCCATGGCAACTGCTGCCTGGCTACCTCTGATCAAGGCCCAAGGGCTCTTTAGTCAGCAGGTAGTAAATCTTGACAGGATTGGGCTCTTTCTTTAAGGGCAGCAGGTTCCCTTCTGGCCCAGGTGGGTCTAGAAATGCTGTCCAGAAGGTAAGGTCTGGAATCAGGGACTTTAGGAATCTGCTTGGTACTTTATTTTACTGTGGTTGAGCTGTACTTTGCAAGACAAAATCTTCTATACTCTTCCCTTTCCTTTCCTCAAGTGAAAGAAGACTCTCTCCAAGCTGCACTGCCTGGAGTTGCAGAGGGATGACATAGGTATTCACTTGGCCACCACCACTGGTGTCTTACTGACTCATGTATCTCCGAAGTCCACTGGCTCTGAGCCCATCACAGCTGCAGGACTTGCCCAAAGACTGCAATGTTTGTGGTCTGTCTGCCTTACAAATTTATTCAAAGCCACAGACCACTTTTGTCAGCCAATAGTGGAGCTAGCCAGAACTTAGGTTCCTAGTGCTGGGGCAGACGATTTCTTTCTGGCTGGGCTGGTCTAAATGCTCCCTCTGTGGATGCCAGCGGAATTCTGCAATATGTTGTGTTCCCCCGTGACAGAGCGGCCCTGAGTTCCAATACAAATTCCTACAATCACTTCACTCTCCCTCCCCAAGTCCCACAGATTCTCTCTCCACTCAGCACTGCAGGGGGATGGGGGAGGGGTAATGTAGGCAAGGAAATACTGTCTTTCCTACCCTTTTCAGTGCCTCTTTTCTTGATATAATGTTAAAACCAGGTACTGTGATTGCTCACCTGATTTTTGGCTCACGAGAAAGGTGCTTTCTCGTGTGGATCTTTGTTCAATTTGTTGTTCCTGTAGGGGGGAAATTTCTGGAAGGTTCTTTTGGCCATCTTCCTCTGCCCTACCCTCCTGTCTTAAAAATTTTTTATACAGGAAGGATCCCTTGAAGGCAAAAGTGCCTAGGGCCCACAAATGTCACAATGCAGAACTGTTACTATATAGTGATTTGTTCTCTGGATTAATTAGCAATCCTCATTTATTAATTCCTCTTTTTTCTGTCACCTATTTCTAATTATTTTTAGATAAATTTTATGTCGTGTGAACTTCTTTCAGGAAGGGGAAAAAATCAATCATGAAGCAAAGATCTTAAGAGATGGTTTTTAATGATAATCTGTGAATAATCAAACTAAAACTCTTAAACCTCAAAAAAATCTGAATGAGGATTGTTAGGTCTAAGATATACTCCTTATGATGATGAGGATGAAGAAGATGATGATGGTAAGTCACATTTGCAATAGTAGGTGTTTTCCTAATCCTTATGTCACATAAGTGTACTTTTTAAAATATCTCCCAAAGTAGTGAGTCATGTAACTCCCTGCTCTTCATAACCAATTTTTTACACTTACCCTTATAAACTCCAGAATTATTACTATATTTTCTATTACTATTTTTGAATGGTGAGTAATGAGGCTCTATGAGGGTGATCTCATGTTAAAAGATTTTTGGGGCCAGGCATGGTGGCTCACGCCTGTAATCCTAGCACTCTGGGAGGCCAAGGCAGGAGGATCGCTCAAGGTCAGGAGTTCGAGACCAGCCTGAGCAAGAGCAAGACCCTGTCTCTACTAAAAATAGAAAGAAATTAGTTGGACAACTAAAAATATACAGAAAAAATTAGCTGGGCATGGTGGCACATGCCTGTAGTCCCAGCTACTCGGGAGGCTGAGGCAGAAGGATTGCTTGAGCCCAGGAGTTTGAGGTTGCTGTTAGCTAGGCTGAAGTCACGGCACTCTAGCCCAGGCAACAGAGCAAGACTCTGTCTCAACAACAACAACAAAAGATTTTTGGAAATCGTGTTATATAAGAATTCTAAAAAGAATTTTGAGATTCAGTTCTTCAATCTTTCCTCTTATGTGACAAATAATATACAGCTCTGAAACACAAAGCAAAATAGTAATAAAAAGTCAAAAAGAAAATCAGGGACACAAATGAATACGAATATACACTTTCTTTTGTAAGCATAACTCATACAAGTCATGACCAGTCATTGTGAGCACCAGAAACCCAACTTGAACTATATAAACAAGAGGAGAACTTATTGGCTCACGGATTACAAATAAGGGCTCAATAACAAAACCTTCAGGAGAAAAACATATAAATAGCTTTGAGGACAACTTGAATGCCTTTAGGATTTATTATCTTTGTTTATTTTCTCTGCTTCTGTGAAAAAGGAGCCCAAATTCACAAAGACACTAAGTGGACATGGGATTTCAAAGTAGTGCTTTTGATCACCCTACTACACAGAATGTTTGTCATAGTGAAAATGGTGAATGAATTTAGGGAATCACATAAAAAATTGGACATTTCAGAAAATGCATATTTCACTAATTTTCTGGGCCCAAACTGGAATTTGTAATTGAAATAGTCAACAGAGCATCCATGACATTTAGATGAAGGTATATATTACCTCATTACATTGTAGCTTTTTGAAGCTATGTCTATGTAATATACATATCTTAATATTTGCTTAATATTTATTCTTAATATTTGCCAACAGTGATCAACCTGTCATGAGAGGATGGGACCTTGAAAACTAATTACCTCAGATTTGAAAGCTATTGGGAAACCCATGTTTATAAGAATAAGAACTTTAACTACAAGTATGTATAATGTTTCAGCCCCAAAGTCATTATTTTGGCATAACAGTTTTCTAGAAATGGTCCTTTCCTGAGCTGCTGGATCTGGAGCTGTATTTGATGAGAATACAAAATTTTTCAATATGAATCGATTAATCAGTGCCCAAACAGATATCACCATCTGGTACAAATATAGCATCTACTATAAACTTAATTTTTTCTTTATATTTTATAGAACAATAAAGATATGTCGACCATATAAATGAGTTTCAATTTAAAGAAATTTTTAAGTCACATTTATTTTTAAAAGTAAGTCACCAATCATTTTAAAAAAATACTCAATTAAGAATTTTGGTATTTAAAAGGACAACTTTTACAACCTTTTAATGTAAGCTAGCGTAAGCTTCTTTTCAGTCAGTTTCCACAACATTTTCAGTCAATTGGAGACATATAATTAATTTATTGCATCAGGCATTGTAAATGAAGAGAAACCTTCAGTTGCTATGCCGGACAAAGCACAACTACAGTCCATCAGTTACTATACACACTCCTTTGAGGGTGCTCTTCTGTATGCTCGTTTAGTTGATGGGTTAGTCAATTTAGTTTTTATAGTAAAAACAAAACACACTTTAATGCAAGTCAACTCAGTGAGTAATACGGGAAAAATTTGTTTCTGACTGGCTAGTAGCAAATACTCAAAGAATTAGCCTGATAATGCCCACTTTAGTAAATATTAAAGACAAAATCTGATTTTATTTTTTTTTAGTTTTAATAGTATCATTTATTTAACACAATGCATGCAAAGTGTACTTTCAACATGCAATTAGTACAAAAATTACATTAAATCTAGACCTGCTCTATGCCATACAGCAGCCACTATCCACATGTGGCTATTGAATTCTTGAAAAGTGGCTGCAAGTGGAAAATATACACCAGATTTCAAAGACTTGGTACCAAAAATGAAGTAAAGTATTTCATTCATATTTCAAAATCTGATTTTAAATTTGACATTTTTAATACCAACACTAAGTATACCTTTTTGTTAATCAGAGTGTAACACAATGGCTTCCACATCCAATCCCTTATAATAGTAAAGTATTTTTATACAGAAGAGTAGAAATTGCTTTAAAAAAATTAGTTACCCCTGATAGTAAGGCTATAATTTAGACTATACAAGTAATGATTTTGCTTGATGTTAAATTATTGAACATAAACCAAGGCTAATTTATTTTCCCTGAATTGATATATTTGTGCAAGAAAGCTTCCCTTTTTAATCTTTTCCCTTTGGCCAAGATGGGGAGGAGTTGCAAAGTAGTAGAAATGGTAGCCCTGTTTTTACTGAATAGGTATCATTTTAAAAACTACTATGGCTCCCTCTCCGAGCACATTTGCTATGGGAGCAGATCCTTAATGCCAGTTCTCCCTCATTTTCATGTGGGTGGATCCAGGATGAATTGTGCATTCAGAGGCAGCCTAAAGGCAGAAAAGTCCTGCACAAACAAGAAGTCATAGTCATAAAGGCTACAAATCAAAGCAAGAGTAAGAGAGAATAGCCACTGGAGACCTTTGCTTGGGGCCAGACCTCACTGCAGAGCAGGGTAAGCCTATGCTCAGCTCAAGAAAAATTATGCACTTACCCTCTCTTTATTCATAAAATAGAAAGTAAATGGAGCAGAAGGGGTGGGTATCACAAGACAGTGGAATGAAAAATGGACTGGTGGTCAGAAAGCAATTGCCAAAGTGCCTAAAAAATTTGACTCTGCTAGGGTGGGGGATGACACAGTACCAAACTGCAGGGCAAGTGCCAGTAGTTCCTCCACATGCATGACGTACTTTAGGCCACAAGGCTAATATCAAAGCTTATGTTCTATAGGACACTTCAGAGCTCATGTTAGAGATATGGGACCAAAAAGATTATCAATTTAATGGATATTTGAAAAGACGCTTAACCTCATGAGTCATCAGGAAAAGGAAAGTTAAAACCACAGTGATATACCTGAACACATCAACTAAGTTGCTAAAATTAAAAAGATCAACAATACCAAGTGCTATTAAGACAGTTTAAGAAATGGAATTGTCATGCACTACTGGTGTAAAACCAATTTGAAATATTTTTGGCAATACTCATCATAGCTGAATACACCCATGCATGTAACCCAGCAACTCCACTTCTAAATGTCTAACCAACAGAATTTTATGTGTATGTAAAACAAGTGACTTGTTCAAAATGCTCAGAGCAGCATTATTGGTACAGCCAAAAACCAGAAAAAAAGCAAATGTCTACTGAAAGTAAAACAGATAAATATTCTATACCATGGAATATTATTTAACAAAGAAAACAGATGGACTGATGTGTTACAGAAAAACCTGTATGGATCTCATGAACAAAATGTAGAACAAAAGCTAGACACAAAGGAGTACATTCTCTATGATTCTACTTATCTAAAGATCAAAAAGAGGCAAAATGAATTTACATTGTTAGAAGTTAGGATAGTGTTTACCTTTGGCAGGAGTTACTAGAAAGTGGTGTGAGGGCAACAAGGGAGCTTCTGGTGCTAATAATATTCTAGTTCTTTATCTGGGTCATAACTTGACATGGGTGTGTCCACTTCATGAAAACATATCAAGACATACACTTATCATCTGTGCACTTTTCTTTATTTTTCTTTCACTAAATAAATTATTTTAAATCTATCAATAAATGTCATAGGCAGATGGAAGAAAGTAGATACTATAAATGGGAGATAGAGGCAGGACTGTGCCTATAAAAGAAGGGGCCTGAGTAGAAGTGCTGTCTGGACTAGTTCTGGAAATGTTGGCGAAGAGCACACTTCCCAGTAGGAAGCAGACAGCCTTTGATTTCAACTTTGCTCTGTCTCTCACTATCTCTGCAATCTTGGGCTAGTAACTTGAACTCTCTAATACCTGTTTTTCTCATCTGTAAAATGGAGATATCCTGTAGCTCTATTGAAAAAATTAAATGAAAGAGGAAAAATGTCAGATAGATACCTAGAACAATTCTTGGTACATAGTCAATAATCAGGAAATATAAGTCCTTTGTGATTTTCTTCCTGCATTTTTTTAGCTCATATGAAAAACTGCTGGAGAATAAAAAGAAATGAATATATCCTTTTCTCCATGTATTATCATAGAAAATACTTATTGTATGCCCAAGTATGTGAACAAGAAGGCTTCAGTTACAGCAACAATGAAAGACATGTGGCATGGGCTTGGCCTCAATTTCACAGATCAACTTGATTATAGAGAAGGATGTCCAACATGCCAAACATAGTATCCAAATACAGATGTGCAAATAAAGAATTATATCTCAAGGTTAAGAAGGTAGGATCGGATTTAGAGAAAGATAGGCTATGGCCATGAAGAATAGGCAATAATTTAAAGTTCTTTTCCCTATCACAATCTTCTTCACCACTAGCATAGAGAAGAACTTCTATTTGCACATATGAACAGAGATAATTTGCTCATGCAAAAAAGGAAAAAAATTAAAAAGGAAAGTTTATAATGCTAAAGTCATTTTGGAAAAACATGTAGTTAATTTATGGCTTCCACGGTGGGTCTTATTTTGAAATAGTGTGGTATCCTTGGCTCTAAGCATGATTCTTTTCCTCACAGAGAGGAAACGTTTTGGACAGAAAGAAAATGCTGAATTATAAAGCATTCTGATTTGCAGTAAAGTGGTTAGCTATAAATGGAGGGAAGGATGAATTCCTTTGAAAGAGAGTGAGCTGACTACCTGCATATCAGTGGAGCCAGTGGGCTGTCAAGTCTCCTCTAGACCAGAGGACAGTAAAAAAATAAAATAAAACAAAATCAAGAAACTTCCAACATGATTGCATGTAGCCCCACAGTCCAACATGCTGAGAGATAATAATTCTATGGAATAAGAAAGGACAATAGAAAAAAGCTTTAGTTCCTGAGAAATTAGAAGATAGGTGACACGTCCTGTTGGTTCAAAATCTAGGACCTGGCAAAAAATCTCCTTCTATGTGAGAAAGTGGCTCCAAAGCTCACTAGAAAACAAATTACAGTGACCACAATGATAGCGGCCACAATACAGCACTCCAGGTACAGCTGACAGCACCTACATATGATGAGAAGAGACTACTTGGAACGTAGAAGGAGATAGTAAATCACGACACCTGCCTTTGAGTTTTCAGTATAGACTGGAATAGAGCTAGAGTTCTAGGAAACATATTGATAGGATTCAGCTATAGAGTAACAACTTATTGCCTTGTACCATGTCGATTACAATTATACAGTTCTTATATATTACAATTACACAGTTCTTATATATTGCTTCTTAGTTCTCCCTCAGTGTTCTAGGAATAGATGATTTGGCTGTATTTTTCCTCAACTTCCTCCTCCTCGATTGGACTTTACATACAGAGAGACAGAGCTGTGTGTTCCTAGCTTATGGACCAAATATATTATGCCTACTTCTTTCTCTTCATTCACTAACTCGGTGATTCAATTGGAAAAGTTTGACCAAACCTGTCTAGCACAATTTGTTCTTTCAAACCAAGTCGTTTATTGCTAATGTTTTGTTACTCCTGGATATGTACAGATTTTTCCTTCTAATTTTATTCCTGCTACTTTAATAGAATTTGAAGCTAGATTTAGTGGTTGGTAATTGCCAAGATCACAGGTATGGCTTTCAGTTTTTGCTGATGTTTGTTTCCTTCTTACTCCTTTGTGTACTAAGAAGGGAAAAATCCGTTATAAAACGTACTCAGATAAATCGTTAAATATTGAAAGCTGGCAACAAATATGAGCACATTTATATTTCAATTAGTAACATAGATAGAAAATATGGGTGGCACATAGGAAATCACAAATACCTAATGGCTTAGAGAAATGTATCTTCTTCCTGCCTCTGTTCATCTCTCTCTCCCTTGGTCCTTTATTTTTCTGTCTTTCTTCTGTATCTTTCTTTCTCTACTACATTCAATAAGAATTCACATCATTGTGGTGAGATCCCAGAAGTCAGAGGTAGAAAAAATATAATCCACGGAAAAAGTCTTCCTAAGTCTTTATTTCCTTTAGTAAGCATTTACATATATAGTATTCCTGCTTCTATGGTAAAATGGAAAAAATACAGAATTTAAAGCTAGAGAACCTAAGTATTAATAATTACCTCAGGAAGAGTTTACATAACCTTCTTGAATTCTGTACTCTTGAGTAATATTAATAGGTAGTAGAACAAGGTGGCTGAAAAGGAGAGCTATTGGAGTCAGAGTGCCTGAGTTCCAAGCAACTCACCACCTGTGCTATCAGTGTGACCTTGGGAGGTTTCATTCTGTGGAAAATGGGGATGATAACAGTACCTACCTTATGGAGTTATAAACATTAAATGAGTCAGATTATGCAAAGTACAGTACCCCCTAAAAAAGAGATCTACTCATGTTATTGTTATTAATATGTTCATAAATATAATTCATGAAATGAAAAGTACTATCAAAATCTTAGTACTTTTACAAATTATTTTATGGAAGATATGGGACAACCAAAGGCTAAATATATAAAGAGACAAAACATATTCTTGTGTCTGACCTAAAAATAATGGATAAACTGATGTTGAGACAATATATATTCATGTAAAAGTAAATATGAAGACCCAAGTATAGACTATGGGTCAAATCTGTCCTTCCAATAAATCCATGTTGCAGGAAGTGAGATGAGGGTCAGGCGGGAATACATATGGCAAGGTCTCACACCTATAGAGTGGACTATATCAAAGGGAATGCCACTACAATGGAGCAGTAGACAGTGGGATTCTGGAAGTTAGAAAGGAGCGATTTTAAGGAGCCTAATTTCCAAGAATTTGATACTTTTTTTTATAAGCAGTCAGATGGCCCTCAAGTTCAGAGGCTCTAGAGGGCAGAAAGGAAATAAGGAAGAAGGATGTATTCAACATGGCATGCTGCAACTATTAACCAGGCAGTAGTATATGGAGTATAGACAAGTCACAGGAACCACAGAAGCAAGGGAGCAGTTATGAGACAATCTCAATGCTTTATTTTGCTGGGATTCCACAGACTGTCCCCTACAAATATCACCTAATTCAACTGGTGTGTGTGTGTGTGTGTGTGTGTGTGTGTGTGTGTGTGTGTGTGCCAATAAACATAAAAAGAAAACTTCATTTCAAAACAATATTGTAGAGCATTGATTTGAATATTATAGGTTTAGTTTATTTAGCATAATCTTGTTCATTGAGCATGATGATAGAACCCACTGAACCTACACCAATACTCAGGACTTGAATTGTGTTTTTATTTTTTCTCTAAAATGACCCAGTATTTCCCCTCCATTTCTTTTCTGTATTGAATAACAACATATAGGCTCAGTGTATGAATTGAAACTTAGCAGTATTGTAAAGCACTTCTTAATTTAAATTACAGGAGATAATCTATTTGGAAAAACCTTGAACAGCCTCTTTTTTAAATTTTCAAATTATTACAAGGGTACTAATATTTTTGGCTACAGGATCACATGGTTACATGGATACTTTTATAATGCTTGAGTCATGGTTATAAGTGTGTCCATCACCCAGGTAGTGTTCATTATACCCACTAAGTAGATTATCACTCATCTCCTCTTCCCCCATTCCCCCTGCTTTATTTCTACTGAGCGGTGCTTCCCTCTATGCTTTACTTCCCTCTATGCACATGTGTGCTCATCAGATAGTTACAATTTAATAGTATGTGTGGTGTTAGTTTTTCCATTCTTAAGATATTTCACTTAGGATAATGGTCTCCAGTTACATCCAAATGGTTGGAAAAGGCATTAAATCATCCATCTTCATGGCTAAATAGTATTCCATAGTATACATATACCATGTTTTCTTAATTGACTCATGAATTGATGGGCACTTGGGTTTATTCCACATCTTTGCAATTGTGAATTGTGATGAAATAAACATTTGAGTACAGGTGTCTTTTTGATAAAATGACTTCTTTTCCTTTGGGTAAATACCCAGTAGTGGGCTTGCAGGATCATATGGTAAGTCTACTTTTAGTTCTTTGAGAAACTTCATACTGTTTTCCACAGAAGTTGTACTAATTTGCAGTCCCAACAACAGTGTATAAGTGTTTCCTTTCTCTGTGCATCCCTGTCAGCATCTATTGTTTTGGGACTTTTTAATAAAAACCATTCTGTCTGGGGTAAGGTGTTATCTCATCGTGGTTTTAATTTTCATTTTCCTGATGATTAATGACACTGAACATTTTTCATATGTTTATTGGCCATTTGTCTATCTTCTTTTGAAAAGCTTTTGTTCATGTCTTTTACCCACTTTTTGATCGGGTTGTTTGATTTTCTCTTGCTGATTTGCTTGAGTTCATTATAGATTCTGGTTATTAGCCCTTTATCAGATATATAGCTTTTGAATATTGTCTCCCATTCTGTAGGTTGTCTGTGTGCTCTATTATTTCCTTGGCTATACAGAAGCTTTTTAATTTAATCAAGTCCCATATATTTATTTTTGTTATTGCTGTGATTGATATTGCAGTTTTCTTCATAAATTCTTCCCCTAGGCTGATATCTATAAATTTTTTCCAACATTTTCTTCTAATATTCTTATGGTTTCATGTCTTATGTTTGAGTCTTTTATCCACCTTGAATTAATTTGAGTGGTGAGAGATATGTAATCTGTTTCATTCCTCTGCATGTGGCTATCCAATTTTCCCAGCATCATTTACTAAATAGGGCTTCCTTTCCCCAGTGTATATTGCTGTCTGCTTTGTCAAAGAGCAATTGGCTGTATGTAGATGGTTTTATATCTGAGTTTTCTGTTCTGTTCCATTGTTCTATGTCTCTATTATATTTTTATGCCAATACCATGCTGTTTCGGTTACTACAGGCTTCTAGTATAGTTTGAAGTCTAGTAATGTGACGTCTCCAGATTTATTCCCTTTGCTTAAGACTACTTTGGCTATTCTGGCTCTTTTCTGGTTCCAAATGAAGCACAGAATTATTTTTTTCTAAATTTGTGAAATATGACATTGGTATTTTGGTAGAGATTGCAATGAATCTGTAAATTGCTTTGGGTAGTATGGACAGTTTAACAGTGTTGATTCTATCTATCCATGAGCAAGATATGTTTTTCCATTTATTTGTATCATCTGTGATTTCTTTTCTCAGTGTTTCATTTTGTAGAGATCTTTCACCTCCTTGGTTAAGTATATTCCTCGGTATTTTATTTTCTTTGTAGCTATTGTGAATGGTATTAAGTCTTTGATTTGACTCTCAGCTTGTCTATTATTGGTGTATAGGAATGCTACTGATTTGCATACCTTGATTTTGTAGCCTGAGACTTTGAAGAATTTATTTATCAACTCCAGGAGTTTCTTGGTGGAATCTTTGGGGTTTTCTAGATATAAGCTCATATTGTCAGCAAAAGTGACAGTTTGACCTCCTCTTTCCTGATTTGGATACTCTTAATTTCTTTCTGTTGCCTGATTGCTCTGACTAGGACTTTCTATGTTGAATAGAAGTGGTGACAATGGGCATCCTTGTCTTGTTCCAGTTCTTAGTGGGAATGCTTTTACCTTTTCTACATTCAGTATGATGTTGCCTGTGGGTTTGTCATATATAGCTTTTATATTTTAGAGATATGTTCCTTCTATGCCTATTTTGTTGAGGGTATTTATCAAGAAAGGGTGCTGAATTTTGTCAAATGCTTTTTCTGCATCTATTGAGATGATCATATGATCTTTGTTTTTGCTTCTGTTTATGTGGTGAATCACATTTATCAATTTACATATGTTGAACCACCCTTGGATCCCTGGAATGAAGCCCACTTGGTCATGGTGGATTATTTTATTGATGTGCTGTTGAATTCAGTTTGCCAGTGTTTTATTGAGGATTTTTGCATCTATATTCATAAGTGTTATTGGTCTGTAGTTTTCTTTTTTGTAGTGTCCTTTCCGGGATTTGGTATCAAGGTGATATTGGCTTCATAGAATGAGTTGGGGAATGATTCCCTTCTTTTTGATATAATGGAATAATTTCTGTAGTATGGGTACCAACTTTTTTTGTAGGTCTGATAAAATTAGCTGTGAATACATCTGGATTGGGGCTTTTTTGGTTGGAAGATTTTTTTTTATTGCTGCTTCAATCTCATTGTTCATTATTGGTCTGTTTGGGTATTCTATTTCTTCCTAATTGAATCTTGGGAGGTTATATGATTCCAGAAATTAGTCCATTTCCTCTACATTTTTGAGTTTACATGCATAGAGATTTTCATAGTATTCATAGATGCTATTTTGTATTTCTGTGGTATCAACTATAATATTTCTTTTTTCATTTTTGATTGAGCTTATTAGGGTCCTTTCTCTTCTATTCCTGATTAATCTACTTTATGTTCCTTCTCCCAGGAAACGCGTCTAACTCATTAGGACTCTTACAGATTCAAAGTTACAGGATGGAAAAAATATTTTATGCAAATGCTATCTAAAAGAAAGCAGGTATAGCCTTTCTTGTATTAGATAAAATTGACTTTAAATAAACAATAGTAAAAAAGACAAAGATGGTCATTATATAATGGTAAAGGGGGCAATTCAACAAGAAGACATAATAGCAATAAATATTTGTGCACCTAACACAGGAACACCCAGATTCACAAAGCAAACTCTACTAAATCTGAGCAAAGAGATAAATGGCAGCATTGTTATTGCTAGTAACTTCAACAACTCACTGAAAGAACTGGACAGATCATCCAAGCAGAAAATAAATAAGGAAACACTGGACTTAAATGGAACTATAGAACAAATGGGCCTAACAGACATTTACAGAACATCTTACCTCAAAACTACTGATTATACATTCTCATCAGCACATGGGACATTCTCCAAGATTGATCATATTATAGTCCACAAATCATGACTCAACATATTCAAAAAAATTGAAATCATATCATGAATATTCTTAGATCACAGTGGAATAAAACTAGAAATCAACACCAAGAGAAACACAGAATTTTATACAAAGTCATGGAAATTAAACAACTTCCTGCTGAATGGTTATTGGATCAATGATGAAATTAAGATGGAAATCAAAAGATTCCTTGAACTGAATGACAAAGGGGACATGAGCCATCAAAATCTGTAAGATTCAGCAAAAGCAGTCCTAAAATGAAAATTCATGGCCTTAAATGCCTACAACAAAAAGATAGAAAATTACAAATTAACAATCTAATGACACGTCTCAAGGAACTAGAGAAGGAAGAGTGAACCAAACCCAAAGCCAACAGAAGAAAAGAAATAACTAAGGTCAGGGGAGAACTAAATGAAATTGAAAATAAGAAAATAACACAGAAGATCAATAAAACAATAAGTTGGTTATTTGAAAAAATGAACAGCCTCTTTTTATACTTTATGACAACTATCATAATCTAGCATGGTAAATAAAAAAATTTGACACAAATCAGAACCATCTTTTGTGTCAGTGGAGAGAGGAAGAAAGGAGTTATAGTGAACCTGCTACAAAAAACAAACAAAAAAACTGTTCTGTTCCTTCATGAGAGAAGTCCTAAATGTTGAAGAAAAATGAATAATTTGGACTTTGTCTGGGAAGATGGATAGATGTTTCCCTATTCTTGCAACCAAAAACCATCATATTATATATAAAACAAACATAATAAAGCTCTGAAAAATTGAGGGAAGAGGGAAAACCAGCCAGGAATCTTAGGTCCTAAGAAACAACCTAGTGGTAGGTTCCCTAGGTTGACTTTCTGCTTCATATATCTCAGACTTGGTGCTAAAGATGCCAGCAACTAAGAAAAAACAATGGGCCTAGACAACGGCCCCTCCCAATAACCTACTCTCTGTATTCAAAGAACCATGAAAGGGACCACTTAGCAAGATAAAAGAAAATAACAATTGCTCTACACCAAACAATCACCACAGAAAGAAATATGGGCCCACCACCACCCACATCAGCCAAGGTTGACTATGGGACCTAGACTTCCAACCTTGCCAGGCTGTAATGAGGCATCTCAATGTCTTCTGTGGATGGTGTCAGAGAATGTTGAGTAGGAGATGAGACTTGTTCTAGCCCGTGGTATTAGTGGAGCCTGTGTGGGGATAATGGACTTTACCCCCACCAGCAATAAAGTGGCGCCCAAGCTTTCTGCTGGGACAGTGTCAGAGGAGGCCAATTGGAGTCAGAGCTTTCACCATAACCCATGGATAATAAGTCTCCCTTCCCCTCTGTTGAGTCAATGGAAGTCACATGGGAAGTTGTAATGAAGTGCTTTTATTCCTCACAGCCAAGGTGGCACAAGAGTAGCCTCAGGAGGAGCTAGAACTCCCAACCTCATCCATCAGTAGTAATGAGCCTCTCTTCTCTCAGGGTATACACAGAGGCTGAGTGGGGATCCTGGATTTCTACCTCCACCTGGCAGTAATTAGGCAGTATCACAGGAAACCAGTTGAAACAAAAGGTCTAAATAAGATACAGAGTCTCATAATAAAATACACAAAATGTCCAGGTTTCAACTAAAAATCACTTGTCATACCAAGAGTATTCAAAACTATAATTTTAATGAATAAAGGACTATTAGAAGACACCAATACTGAGATGACAGAAATGTTATAATTATCTGACAAAGATTTTAAAGCTATGATCATAAAAATGATTCAATGATCAATTATGAGCATACTTGAAACAAATAAAAACTAACATTTCCCCTAAGAAATGAAGGCTATGCAAAAAAAGAACAAAATGTAAATATTGGAAATGAAAAATTCAATGACTGAAATTAAAATCTCAACAGATGAGCTCAACAAAAGAATTGGAAGGGATATTGAAAAAAATCAGTGAACTTACAAATAAAACAACAAATTATCCAATGTGAAGAACTCAAAGGAATAAACTGAAAAAACATGAGTAGAGCCTCAGGACCTGTGGGACTATGAAAAAAAATTAACATTAATGACATTTAAGTCCTAAAACAAGAAGAGAAAGATTGTGGAGCTAAAAAAAATTACTCAAAGAAATAATGGCTAAAAATTTCCTAAATTTGGCAAAAAAACACAAAAAACATATATATATATATATATATAGAAGAAGAAACTGAGAAAACTCCAAACAGAATAGATTTAACAAAATCCATGCCAAGACACATCATAGTCAAAATTCTGAAAAATGAAAACAGAGATAGGTATTTCACTAAGTCTATTTATCATTTTGAGGAGAATTGATGTATTTACTATGTTGAATTTTCCTGTCTATGAACATGGTATGTCTCTCCATTTATTTAGATTTTTTAAAATTTCTGCTATCAGCATTATATAGTTTTTAGCATATAAGCACTATACTTGTTAGATTTAATCTAACAAGACTTTTAACAAGACTTTTAACAGACCCAGGCAAGAATTTTTCAAAATTTTATATGAAAAGGCAAAGGAACTAGATTAGCTAAATTTAGACTGTATACCTCTGTCTCCAGGTATAGGGAAATGGAAGAAACAGATTCAGCAAAGGAGAAGGAGGCAACAAATGCAGTTATAAAACCTGGTTATATGTCTTATGAAACTATACCAAGTAAGTTAGTTTTTATTGTTGTTAATGTGAAAATTCTAAATTATGAGCATTTTCTCCATTGTGTTTCTGAAGCAAACCATGAATCTTTGAGTGCAGTTTGGCCTGGGACTTCACCAGAAAAACATGCCAGCATACTTGCAGTAGGGGTACTGTGGTGTAATAGATACCATTGCTCTTTTCTCCACAAACAGTGGAGCTCTCAATGTCCAGAGCTGTCTGGAGCGGCAATGTGAACAGAGTCCCTGGTGCTTCCTCTGCTCCTTCCATCACTATAGCAAGTAAAAAGGCCATAGCGGGGGACCTGGAGGCTGAGGAAATCAACAGCCAAACTCCTTGACGAAAACCATCACAGATGCAGCTATTTTGGTACCTCTTCTCACACGCACTCTGAATCAGGGTTTTTCTATAAGAAATCCTCAGAATCAGCAGAAGCTGGGATGAGCCCCATCATCTTGATTTGCAAAATTAAAAGAACAAAACTAAGTTGTCGGTTGTCTTTTAAAGTACATTTATTGAACTGGTTCTGAGGAATCTTCAGAGAAAAAAAACAATTGGGAAAGTTAGAATGCCCTTTCTGAATTTTCCATTCTAACAATTTACTTCATGTGAAATAGCATGAGGCTAATAAACTGCTTTGTATTCTATTAAGAAATTGACCCTAAAGTTGTAGTCTTGTTTCATAGCTGTTGCACTATATCAAAGCTTAAAGTGTAAACCCAGTTCTTCTCTGTATAGAAAGGGAACATTGTGTTACTTAATGGATTTATTTATACAGAGCATTTGTTGCCAACTGTAACTCCAGCCATCTACACATGAATGTGTTCTGTGGTGGCAATAGCACATGAGAAGATGAACTTTCCCTATTTGTTAACCTTTTTTCTTTTGCTGTATCTGATGACAGTATAAGATGCTCTTAATAAAGATTTATGGTCTTTTTGGAAAAAAAAAGAATAAAGTGGAAGGAATCAGTTTACTTAATTTCAAAATTATATTGGTATCGTAATCAAAACTGTATGGTATTGGCAGGACAGACACATAGATTGATGGAACAGATAGAAAACCCAGAAATAGTTCTACACAATTATATCCAACTGATTCTTGACAAGGTACTAAAGGGATTCAAGAGAGGAAAAATAGTCTTTTCAACAAATGGTGCTAAAACAAATGCACATCACTGACAAAATATGAATTAACCTAACCTCATGCATTTATACAACAATTAACTGTCTATGGGTCACAAATTTAAATGTAAATATAAAACTATAAAACTTCCAGAAAAAAAGAATAAAATCATTGGGATTTAGGCAAAGAATTCTTAGATGATACCAAATAAATTAAAAAACTGATAAATTGGACTTTATCAAAATTTAAAACTTGCTCTGTAAAACTCCCTGCTAGGAAGATGAAAAGATAAACTATCAACTGGGAGACAATATTTGTAAGCCACATATCCTACAAAAGACCATTATCTAAAATGTGTAAAAAATTCCTGAAACCAAAAAGTATAAAAATAAAACAAGCCAAAAGGGACTATGTAGGATATGCACAAGAAAAGATGTTTGATATCATTAGCTACTAGAGAAATTAAAATTTAAATCACATTCAACATCACTACATACTTATTAGAACAGCTAAAATAAAAAGTGATGATAACACCAAATGATGGTAAGAATGGGGAAAAACTGCATCACTCATACATTGTCGGTGAGAATGTAAAATACTACAGTCATTCTGAAAAACAGCTTGTCAGTTTCTTGAAAAGAGTAAGCAAGCAACTATCATATGACCCAGCAACTGCACTCCTAGGCATTTATCCCAGAAAAATAAAGACTTATGGTCATACAAAATCCTGTACATGAATACTCACAGCAGTTTTCTTCATAATAGCCAGAAACTAGAAACAACCTTGATGTCCTTTAGTGGTTGCATGGTTAAACAAACTGGGTACATCTGTACCATAAAATCATACTCAATATAAATGAAACGAACTCTTGATACACAGAACACCTTGGATGAATCTCCAGATAGTTATGCTGAGTGACAAAAAGCAAATCGCAGAACATTATATGATTCCATTTACATAAAATTTTTGAAATGACAAAAAAGGAAAGATTAAGAACAATTAATTAGTGCTTGCCAGGGATTAAAAAATGAGAGAGAGAGGTAGAGTGAAGATAATGGGTATGGCTGTATAAAGAAAACTTCAAGAATCCTTGTGGTGGTGGTGGTGGTGGAAATATTCTGTATCTTGACTGTATCAACGTTGACATCCTCACTCTGATATTGAACTATAGTTTACAAGATATTACCATTTGGGGAAACTGGGAAAAAGTATATGGGATCTCTCCATATTATTTTTTACAACTGCATATGAATCTACAATGATCTCAAAATTAAAAGCTGAATTTAAAAAATAATGTGAGTTGTTATATTTCAATTGTGTATTATAATAAGTGTCTACATTGTGTTTATCACATTGAAAACTTTCATGTCTATAAGTTAAGGTAGTGGATTCACTGATTTACCAGTTGTAAGTCTCCCACATTACCCCAGAAATGCTAGAGTTTTTATAGTTGGATGTTTCCAGCTTTAAAATTGCACAGAGAATCTTAAACCAGGTTTTTTATCCTTCACACCTACATATATCCAGAAATATATGACATGTTATTCTGATTGAAATATTCATCCATTCTTTTATCCACACATTTATTCAAATTCAAAACAAAGCAGAGCATACTGAGGACATATTAATGTATATGCCAGGTAATATCATAAGCATGGAGATATAGCCATGGGCAAAATAGACAAAGTCCCCATCATTAAGGAACATAAGTTTTTTTTTTTCTGCTTATGGTGTGACTTTATGACTTGCTTTTCGTAACACTGACACTAATGACTAGTTTTTTCTTACTCAAATTTTACTTATTCTCGGGACATATATAACTATTACAATCATAAAACAAAAAGTAATACACAATATATCAATCAATTTTTATTTCTCACTTGGTCAGTTGCTCTAATCTGAAATCAGGCAAGTGAGGTCTTGGGACAGGGGCTGGATTGATTTAGACTAAACAATTTTAGATCATCTTGGCCATTAGCTGTAAATTGGTAGGAGAAGTTTGGTCCCTTAACAGTATCCTTTGAAACTTGCTGGTAGTGTTTCTTGTGCTTCAGTTGTACAATTGAATGCATATCAACATAATGTCACCCCCTGCTTTGTAGTATTTTCATACTCTTTCTTATTCCCTTCAGTTATGTTGTCTTAAATGCTAATGGAATTTATTTGGGCAATGATAATAAAAAGAATAAATGACAACATGTTCATGGCAAGGAAGTAACAATTCCAAATTGGCATTTTCCTGATTCTGCTAAAGAACACATCCTGGTGTTGGAAGTAATTTATTTTATTGTCATAAAAACTGTTAACCATTTTCTTTAAAAAACAACAAATTAAGATTAATCCAAGGTTGTCCCAATGTCATTTCCCCTCACTTGCTTTTAATATGTCTTCTTGAGTGGGAGGGAAGGATCGAGTTGGAGCTCCTGCATAACCAACAGCCTATCTCATCTATGCTGCAGTCCACAGGGAGCACATTGTTAATAGTTATGAAAATTGCAAATCATTGGAGTGCCTGTGAGTTGTAGTTTTGCTTTCTTTTTAATTTTCCACATGGGTGATATTTTAATAAGGAAGAAGGCGAGGACAGATGAAGAAAACTGGAGAACTACACCCACATCTACATCTGAGACAAAACGACAGTGTGAAAGTTTGTTAATAATGACACTATGATTATCAAAACGATGGCAGACAAAGATAATGATATAAGCTTGGAATTTTCTTGGACTGAGGAGGAGCAGTGTTTTCTGTGCAGAGGTCACTTTGCTGAATTAATTCAATTGTCTACTAGGAGATCTAAAGCACTGGTTGATTGTATTAAGAAGTAGCAAACTCCTTTGAAAAAGAATAATAATTCTATACATTAATAACTCTTGGATTGATGTCACCCAGTCTCAATGATTCGATCACATTCCATTTGTTAATTAGATTCAAAATATCTTCTATGGAAATATTTTGCCTACTTATTTTTCATTGATACATTATAGATGTACATATTTTTGAGGTATAGGTAATAATTTAATACATTCATATAATTTGTAAATATCAAGTCAGTATAACTGGGATATCCAACACCTTAAAGCCTAGCTATCTCTTTCTTTTCTAGCAGTTATAATTTTTATTTTTATTTTTTCAATAGATTTTGGGGGTTCAAGTGGAGTTTTGTTACATGTATATATCATTTAGTGGTGAACTCTAGGCTCTTTTTACCCATCACCTGAATAGTGCATATTGTACCCAATAGATAATCTTTCATCCCTCATCCCCCTCCCAACCTCCATTCTCTGACCCTCCAATGTCCATTGTTCCAATCAGTATGACTATGCATACCCACAGTTTAGCTCCCACTTGTAAGTGATAATATGCAGTATTTTATTTTCCATCCTTGAATTACTTCACTTAGGATAATGACAATGACCTCTATTTCCATCCAAGTTGCTGCAAAAGACATTATTTCTTTCTTTTTTATGGCTGAGTAGTATTCCATGGTATTTGTGCATGCACACGTGTATGCATGTGTATGAGTATGCACACATGCATACATATATACCACATTTTTTTATCCACTCATTGGTTGATGAGCACTTGGGTTGATTCTACATCTTCACTGTTGTGAATTGTGCTGTTATAAACATATGAGTGCAAGAATCTTTTTGGTATAATGACTTCTTTTCCTCTGGGTAGATGCCCCGTAGTGGGATTATAGGATCAATGGCAGATCGATTTTTAGTTCTTTGAGAAATCTTCATGCTGTTTTTCATAGAGGTTGTACTCATTTAAATTCCTACCACCAATGTATAAGCATTATTTTCTTGCTGCATCCAAGGCAACATCTATTATTTCTTGACTTTTTAATAATGGCCATTCTAACTAAAGTAAGATGGCATTTTATTGTGGTTTTAATTTGCATTTCTCTGATGATTAGTGATTTTTTGTGTATGTTTGTTTGGCCATTTGTATATCTTCTTTTGAAAAGTTCCTGTTCATGTCATTTACCTACTTTTTAATGGGGTTATTTGCCTTTTTTTTTCTTGCTGAGTTGTTTGAATTCCTTGTAGATTCTGCATATTCATCCTCTGTCAGACGCATAGTTCACAAATATTTTCTCCCATTCTGTAGGATGTATATTTACTATGTTGATTATTTCTTTTGCTGAGCAAAAGCTATTTAGTTTAATTAAGCCCAATTTGTTTATGTTTGTTTTAGTTGTATTTGCTTTGGGGGTTTTAGTCATAAATTCTTTGCCTAGGCCAATGTTCAGAAGAGATTTTTCTACATTTTCTTCCAGGATTTTTAACCAGTTTCCCCTATTTATTGAATAGGGTATCCTTTCCCCCAGTGTATGTTTTTGTCTGCTTTGTCAAAGATCGGTTGGCTATAGGTATATGGATTTATTTCTAGGTTCTCCACTCTGTCCTAATGATCTTTGTGTCTGCTTTTATGCCAGTATTATGCTGTTTGGGTTACTACAGCCTTTAAGCATAATTTGAAATAAGATAATGTGATCCTTCCAGTTTTGTTCTTTTTGCTTAAAATTTCTTTACCTATTCAGCTCTTTCTTGGTTCCATATGAATTTAAGGATTGCTTTCTCTAATTCTGTGAAAAATAATATTGGTATTTTCATAGAATTTGCATGAATCTGTAGATTGCTTTGGGCAGTATGGTCATTTTAACGGTATTTATTCTTCCAATTCATAAGCACGGGATATTTTCCCATTTGCTTATGTAATCTATGATTTCTTTCATCAGTATTTTATAGCTTTCTTTGTAGAGATACTTTACCTCCTTAGTTAAATATATTCCTAGGTATTTCATTTTCTTTGCATTTATTGTAAATGGGAATGAGTTCTTGATTTGTTATCAGTTTGGTCATTATTAGTATATAGAAATGTTACTGATTTGTGTACATTGATTTTGTAACTTGAGACTTTACTGAATTGATTTATCAAATGTACAAGTCATTTAGGAGGGAGTCTTTAAGGTTTTCTAGGCATAAGATCACATGAGCAGCAGAGATAATTTGACTTCCTCTTTTCCAATTTTGATGCCCTTTATTTCTGTCTCTAGTTTGAATGCTCTAGCTAGGACTTCTAGTACTATGTTGAATATAAGTGGCAACAGTGGGCATCCTTGTCTTGTTCCAGTTCTTAAGGGGAATGCTTCCAATGTTTCCTCATTCAGTATGATGTTGGCTGCAGGTTTGTCGTATATGCCTTTTATAATTCTGAGATATGCTCTTTCTATGCCTAGTTTGTTAAGAATTTTTATCTGAAGGGATGCTGTGCCAGGAACGTGGCCAATGTTCCCTGCAAAAAATCGGGTACCTTTGGTAGAGTTGCAAGGGCTAAGAAAATAGTAGGGAAAAATGGAAAATAAAAGGAATAAAGGAATACACAAACATATAGTTTCATAAGTTTATGAAGATTATAGGCAAAGTGGGATCTCAGGGGGCCTAGACCTTCTCCGTTGATCTCAAAAAGCCCCAAATGAGGTCTTACATGGTAACTTATAGGGAATAGTGAATAAATGCCAGGGGTAACAGATTTACATAATAGCAGGTAGTTCCTCTCAGGTTAACAGATTTTCAAAAGGCTTCTACAGATTCTTTAAGTAATTCTATCTACGTGAGCAAATGGTTATAAAATCTTTCAAAGGTTAACTTCTGAGTTCTAAGGTAAGTTTATCATTTAACAGAGGGATTAAACAGAGATATGTTGGCTCCATATTTATTAGGTTACTGTGAATGGAGACAGGTAGTCTAGAGTGTTCAAACAAGAGCTTTGCTTTTAGCCATTTGGGCAGCTGTCTGTTCCGGGGGGCACTCCATTGTCAGCTCTCATTCTGTAGTTTTTAACAGATTCACTTTGCTTTACAAAGCAAATCCAAACCTTTAGGTCTGAGAAATGCAGCACCTTGTAGGATACAGCCACTACTATCTTTCAGAGACGCCCTTCTGAGTGTAACAGCATTTGAAATGCAAACCAACACGTTCACATATTCCTTCAGGGCAAAGCTCTGCAAAACTCCTAAGAAAAATCCTGTCTTCAAACACGTTTAATATTAATTCATGGAGCAAAAATGCTGGATTTCATTGAATGATTTTTCCATATCTATTGAGATGATCTTATGGTTTTTGTTTTTAATTTGTTTTATGTGATGAATCACACTTACTGATTTGTGTATGTTGAATCATCTTTGCATCACTGGTATAAAGCACACTTGAATGTGGTGTATTGTCCTTTTGATGTGCTATTTAATTGAGTTGGCTATTATTTTGTTGAGAATTTTTGCATCTATGTTCATGAGGGATATTGGTCTTTAGTTTTCTTTTTTGTTGCATCCTTTCCTGGCTTTAGCATCAGGGTGATACTGGCTTCATGTAATGAGTTGGGAAGGATTCCCTCCTTCTCAATCTTTTGGAACAGTTTCAGTAAGTTTGGTACAAGTTCTTTTTTGTACATAAGCCTAGCTGTGTCTTATCTACCTATTTCAAAGGATAAATGTTCATTTCAGCATAAGTGGTTATTCATTTTATATTCAAAATTCATCCAAAAAAATATCTATTGAGCACCAGACATGTGATACAGGATGAGCACAGGTGTACAGGAGACAGAGAAGAGAAAGATATAGTAGAAGAGAACAAATTTTAGGAAATACTATCCCAGAATTTAAAGTCTAGGCATGGAGAATAAAATAATAAAACTAGGCAATGTATGATTAAGTATCAGGATGAATGGTGTACAATGAATCAGATAATAATTATACAGGAGCAAGTGGATTTAACATGAAGGTAATGAAGCTTAAACTTCAGGGCCCCTCACTTGTATATGACCTAATAAATAAATATTTACTCCTGTAATTAATTTTATATATGTAATTTTATAATATTTTTCTGAAAGAGAAACCTCATATGGTTCAAGCTTCGGTCTCCACAAAATCTGGGTTCACCTCTGCACAGGAATTCAGAAAGGTAGAGCAGCAATTCTCTCAAGATCTTCCCCAGAAAACATGCTTTCTTTGCATCTCTGTATCTACCCCTACCGTTTTGGGCAGGGCTACTGTTTACTTTCATTCTATATCCAGTTTCCAGTGTTTACAGTCTTTAAAGAATACTTTTGTTTAAAAACCCATCCCTAACTGTTTGCGGGAAAACCTGGGACTATGATTCAACTCTGAACATGGAAAGAAACCCCCCAAGACACTTCTTGGTGGGGAGCACTTCTAAAAAAAAGAACAGGTATTGATTACAAAATCCAAAGACCCACTCTTCCTGGAACCAGCAAACAAATTCAACATGGAACCAACAATGTGTCTTGCTTGGAGAAGAGGTGTAGAGTTGTGCATGTACACATTTTTTAGATGCCTTCAAATGAGTTAGGATTAGTCCCCTAGCTCATGGCAGAACTCAACCAGGAAGACGGCATTTCATGGTTCCCATTCAAAAGTGACAGAACACAGGAACGATGAACCAAATCATTACAAGGTGTTAACATCAATTTTATATATAAATATATGTATATTTACTTAAATTAATTCTAGTAAATGTACTCTGCTTTTGTTTTATGGCTTCCTGATTTTATATCTTTCTTAGAAAGAATTCATCTAACCTATAATAATTTAGACTTGGAAGCCTGAGGTGGGAGGATCATTGAGGCCAGAAGTTTGAGACCAGCCTGGGCAACATAGCAAGACACCATCTCTAAAAAATTTTTTTTTTAAATTATCCAGGCATGTTGCCAAATGCCTGTAGTCCCAGCTACTCAGGAGCCTGAGGCAGGAAGATTGCTTGAGCCCAGGAGTTTGAGGCTGCAGTGAACTATGATTGCAATCATTGCACTCCAGCCTGGGTGACAGAGACCTTAACCCAAAAAATAAATAAATAAAATAAAAATAATTTAATTTTTATTCTAGAATTTTATAGTTCAATTTACACATAAAATGCTTTTATTGATCTCAAAAAGTTTTTAGCATAAGGTTTTAAGTAGGTATACAGCTTTATTATTTGTCTAGATGTCCTTTTACTAAAATAATTTATTTAAAGGTATATTTCCCAGTGATCTAAAAATGCACCTTAATATATGCAATAAACTCTCATAAATATTTGAATCTATTTCTAGAAATTCTATTCTATCCATTACATTGTACCATCTATCCATGCATGGGTATAAATTATTTTAAAGATTGTAGATTTAAAACATGTTTTAATATTAGTTAGAGTTACTATAATGCAGGTTTGCCTACATAATACCTGCCATTAGAATCTATCTCCCAGAATAAAGACAGGCTCTCTGTTACCTAATGTAGAAAGCTTAAAATGAAGGTGTCATCTTTATCCCTCAAAACCAGTTTAATAACAATCTCCTACTGTTACAGAACTAGACCAGCTTATTGAAGTCAGCTAGCTCCTTAAGCGTACCATTACCTTTGGCTGTTTTTATTGACACACATTATTGAACATCAAGCAAATATAAAATGTCTCTGATTTTAGGAACCAAAGCAAACCTTTTAGCAAGTCTAAGAAAAGAAGTATTGCTTCAAAAATAAAAAGCTTTACATCTCTTTATATTTTATAAGGGATATAAGAACTAAATTGTCACCAGTTGCATCTTAAACATGCTCAGAAACAAATGGTTAGTATTAATAAAGCATTGCCATGCTTTTGTCTGACCTTACAAAACAAATATTTAACTTATCTATTAATACTAATTACATATGTATGTATTGATTCAAAAAGGATGTGCTGTAAATGTATTTTTATTTAAGGTTACTCTAAAAAAGTAAAATTAATGAAACAAAGAACAAGTGTATATTATCTACTGAGATGCTTTCTTCTTATTTTTGGCTCAAATCTAGGTAACATATAGAAAATTAAATTTACTGGCTCTCGTAAGCAATAGCAGAATTAAAAAATGATATGCTCAGCATAGGATTAAAATATTCTATCTGTTTATCCCATAATTCACAAACATCAATAAGATCCATTTGAAAACTGTGGCATAAGATATTATAATGCCAATTAAAACATACACATACATACATACTTATACACACACACACATTTGTGCAACTCTTACGGCGCTAATAAATCAACTCAAAACTACATAAAAGTAATTAGGAACAAAGAATGACCTAATTCGATGCTGCTTTTTCTCTTAATATGATTCTAACATGATTATACATGCATATCTAATTACTATTTCTGATGACCTATGGTCATAGCTTGATTTCTGTATTACAAATGGCCTGATATTTGATTAGTCTTTGTGATTAAATTATATAAGTACCTACCCGGTGACTGAATAATTAAAACTTTTTTATATCTCTACTTTTTCTCAGCACTAAAGTTAATTATATCTGCCCACATATACAGTATGTGAATACATACACACACACACAGACACACACACACACACATCTTCACAAGTAAAAAGAAAGATGCAGCTACCCAAATTAAAATTGAAAGATGTATTGTTGAATACATCTTACGAGAGATGGAGTGGGATTATGCAGGACTTTAATCATTACAAAAGCTTCAAGTCTAAATTATAACCAGGACAGAGCTGGTAAGCCAGGTTTCCCATTTCTCATTTATTTTTGTTTCTTTGTCTTAGAAAATTGACGGTCCCTGATATGCTTTTTTTCTTTATTATAAGAGCTGATGGATTTATATAAATTTTAGATGAAATTTTGGTTATTGCTGTGATGATGTCAAGCTTATTCTGGCTCTTATGAATCCCAAGTCAACCATGGATTCTTCTCTACTTGCCACTTGAATTGCAACATCTCTGCTCTCAAAGCTCAGTACAAATAGTGCATTCAGGAGTTTTGAATCTCACCAAAATCTGGGCTTGTTGTAATTAAAAAGCAGAAGTGAGGCCCAGCAATGAGAAAAGGATCCCTGCCCCCATTTACATATATTAAAAAAGTTGAATGAAGTTCAAATTTGAAGTTTAAAAAATTTTAAAGTTGAATGAAGCAGAGAACAAAGACAGAATGCCTCTTAAGATATATATTTTAAGAAAGGACATCCTTTTAACATCCTAGAAGTATGTTACAAGCATGTCTAATATGAAGATGGTGAGTACACAGATTCTTATTAATAATTATTCAGAGTGTAATGAGAGACAGAGAGATGGCACTGAAACCCATACTTAATCCTAAAAGCTTGTTTAGCCAATGCATTCAATGATTGTTCCACCAGAAATTTTCTCCATTAACAGATACAAAGTTGGTTAATGTATGCACTTCATACATACAAAACTAGTTGGTTAGAAAAAGAGAAAAATTGGCAAATTTGACTTTGTTTTAATAGCAGGTTATTTCCTAAACAACTAGCTGTATGATTGTTTAGTAGTATTCAGTGAGTTATCTTAAAAATAGCAAATTACTTGGTGAAATCCTCATGTCCTCCAGAAGGTATAAGGAGGTAAAAAGGCATAAACAGGCTGAATTTCTTTTATCCTAATTTTACAGCAAAAGTGCTAGAATGCTTTCGATGACCAGTATGATTAACCTGATTAAACAAAAGCCTTAATATGGACCAACTGTGCAAGTTACCCTTTCTTTCATGTTCAGCCCACATAAAACCAAGCAACTCACCTTTAATCCCAAAGAAGGAAAATTCAAAGGTTCTTTCCTAAAGAAATTGTGTGATTTCTAGAATGCATATCGATATCTTAAATAAAACCCTCCTCTTCTGGCATTTATAATATGCTTATCTTTAATTCAAGTCTGATTTCTTATATACCTTGTCAACAAATATGATCAGACTTCCTAAACGTGAGAAAGGTCCCTTTGTGCAACAGATTAAATTATTCAATAGCAAACAACACTCACAACACCTACCCTACTGTTCTTCATTCTTATGTATAAACAAGCAAAGAACATCAGGTGTGCGAAAATCCAATAGAACAAATAAGAAAGGACTACGGACCCCTAAATAACAGATAATACAAAATAATACAGGAAATTAAAAATAACTTTTAAAAAGGATTCAGTATACTAGAGATTTGAGAAGTTATTATATATCAGAAACAAAAAAAGAATTCCAAAGAAAACTAAAATCAAGGGATATGAAAGAATTCTTCAAGATTAAAAAACAATTCAAAAAAGTTCAATGGAGTGACAGGATGATAAAATTGAATAGCTACATCAGGACATAATTAGAGAAGGTGAAATAATGAGAGGTAACATTGGTGAAGAGTTATATGTGCCAGGCAATATTGTAAACATGTAGACAATTAAGTGAATTAATACATGCAAGATGTTTACAGTAACACCTGGCACATATTTCTAATTTACAGGTAAGAAAACAGTCACCAATTGGTTTAAGGCATAGGAACAAGCAGATGTTAGATTTAAATAGAATAATTTCAGCACCAAAACTCTTGTTCTTAATTCCTATGCTCAAAAGGTGCAACACATGTGAGAAAATACATGATAAAGAGAAGCAATTGGAAAGTACAACACTAACCACTAGGAGGCTATTCAAGTATGAGTAAATAAAAAATACTGAGGGAAGGAAATTATCAGAAAAATAAAGAATTTTCCCTAAAGTGTACAAGGAAATGTGTTTTCATGTTTAAAAGGACTAGGAAGTCCTAAGAAAATGATGTTTTTTAAAATGTCCTAGACTTGGTAAAATTCTCATATACTTGAAACTTCAAGGATTAAGAGGAAATCCTAAAAAACATCTATAAAGCAAAACACTTCAAGTAAATAAACAGGTTGCCTATGAAAGAATCAGACATATAACAGAACTTTTCATCTGTTTTTCTTGATGCTAGAAGATAATTGAGCAGTGCCTTCAAAGTTATGAAAAATATTATTTTAAACCCAGAATTGCATAATTTGACAAATTATCAATCAAATGTGACAGCAGAGCAAAATCTCTTTTAAATTTACAAGACCTCAGAAAACTTACCTCATGCTATTCAGAGACTGTCTAGCAAAACAAATAAGAATACAAAACAAGAGAAGGAACAAATTTTGAGGTGATAGGGGTCACAGCCAGGAAGACAGTCAAGGAAATTTTCTGGATGACAGCTCTGCAGCAGGCCTAGAGAGCATCCAGTTCTCAATGAACCAGGAGAAAAAAGTATTTTTGAAATAATGTCTCTGGGGAAAAATCCAGAACAGAAAACATAACTGAGATTCCAGATTAACTTGAGCATATGCTAAGGGCACATCATTCCTTTTTGTCACCAATAACGAAAATCCAAATGCAGTTAGAAATTCTGAAAAAACTGGATCTGAAGGTCATAACACAAATACAAAGTGTCTTAAAATTTCCTAACGTGGATTTTCCTATAATTTTTATGCTATTGATTTCTAGCAAAATGTCATCGTTAGCAGAGAATATACTCTAAATGATTGCAAAATCGATTTGATGAGATTTGTTTTTTGATCCATTTATGGTCAACTTTTATAAAGGTTCTATGGATGCTTAAAAAGAGTGTTTATTTTGCTCTTGTTAGCTATAATATTATTTTTGTGTTCATTAGATCAAAATTGATAACCATATTCTTTAATCTTTTCTATCAATTACTAAAAGTAGTTAAAATCTTCCACTATGCCTAAAAATCAGTCTGTATCTACTTTTTCTCAAGTATATTTTATATATTTTGAGATCATATGATACTTTCACTGCATGAGCTTCACTCATATCTCTGGGACTCCAAAGAAAGTATGACAGATGTTCTTACTTTCTTCTCTACTCTTTTAATGCTCTTGTCTGTGTTTCCTACCATGTTGTCTTTCCGTGCTTCAATCTGTTTCTTTTTTTCAGATCCACCTTTTTACTCATTGCTTCTCTCTTGAACTATGTCCAATATGAAGCAAAATATACTCACAAAACTAGTTCAGTTATTATGTTGTTCAGTTCTCAAATTTTTATTTCCTACTTATTCAAATATTCTAATTTATTTTATACAGTTCCAGTTTCCTGTTTTATTTATAACTTTGGCTTTGCTTCTTTGAGCATAGTTAAGTGGTTTGAGCCTGATAATTCCAATATCTAAAGTCTATGTGACTCTTTCCCACTCTCTGTGGTTTCTAGTAGTTACTATTCATGGTGTTTTATTCTCTTGAATGTTGCATTACCTTTGACTGTGTCCTGGACATTTTATTTTAAAAATTACTTGTAGGAATCATTTGAAACCTGAGATTATGTAAACTTCTTCCAGATAGTGTTTTGTTTGCTTTATTTTATTTTGCTTTGCCAAGGAGTTTCCACCAGTTTAGGATCACATAAATCAATAAGGATTCCCTGGACCACCGAGATAAGGGAAAGCAAGTCTACTTCCTAAGTTTACTCATACCTTAAGGATATAAACTTTGTTTTCCCTGCTTAAAGTAGAAGTGGCTTTACAGATGTCTCTGTCCTTGATGGGCCATAGGCATTGACTTTTGATCCCTAGCAGCTCTGTGTGGCTGCCTAAATACGGTTAAATCTGACAGCTCATTTTAGGGATTAACAAAAATGTCCATTTATCAAAAAGTCCAAAAACAATAGATGGTGGCATGGAGGCAGAGAGAAGGGAACACTTACACACCATTGGTGGAACTGCAAATTAGTACAACCTCTATGGAAAACAGCATGGAGATTCCTCAAAGAACTAAAAGTTGACCTACTTTTCGATCTAGCAATCCCACTACTGAGTATCTACCCAAAGGAAAAGAAATCATTTTATCAAAAATACACCTGCACTCAAATGTTTATAGCAGCACAATTCACAATTGCAAAGATTTGGAACCAACCCTGCTGCCCATCAATTCATGAGTGGATTAACAAAATGCGGTTTATGTATACCATGGAGTACTACTAAGCTGAAAAAAAAATGAATTAATACTGTTTGAAACAATTTGGATGGAACTGGAGATCATTCTCCTAAGCGAAATGTCTCAAAAATGGAAAAACAGATACTACATGTAGTCACTATTAAATTGGAACTAAATGATGAGCACACATGTGCATAGAGGGCAGTAAAACTCAGTGGAAATCAACCAGTGGAGAAGGAAAGGGGCAAAAACCTACCTAACGGGTACTATGAACACTATCTGGGTGAAGGGCACCTCTTTATCTGGGATTCAAGCATTACAGAAGTGATCCATGTAACCTGAAACACTGGTACCCCTTAATATTTTGAAATGAAAAAAAACGTCCCTAGGTCAAAGCAGCCGTATGAGCTGTACTAATTATTCTGGGTTCTTATCTTCTTCAAGATTTTGGCCCAGTATTTCCTTACTATATTCTTAGTTCTTTGATGCTTTTTAGAATTTTAAAATGTAATTAATCTAACATTTTGGTTGTCCTCAGCAGGATGAGAGGTCCAAATTACCCCACCAAACTTTCCCTATTTGTGTTTCACTGCTGGTATTTTGTGTTATCTAATAACACTCCCTCCACTCAGACGGTTGTTGAAATGTTCTATGACCATGTCTCAGGGAAGGAATGAATGGCGCAATGCTAAGAAAAACAAGGCCAACTGTTTACTTTTGCATTTTAGCCTTTACAACAAGGACAAATATGCATTAGTTTTGGTAGGTTACACATTTAGAACCAAACTGCGCACACATAGTCCCTTAAACATGAAGAAGTAAGTCAATGAGAAAGCTAAAAAGTGAGATACTAATCAATGTAGCTTTAAAAGAAGCCTATCCCCTGAAACTTGTAAATACCTTCTGGCTGGTTGAAGCAAATCCCTAAATTCTAAAAACAAGAAAGTAATATAGAAAATCCAGAAACATCATATAGGTTTCCAACCAGATAATGCACAGTAAAGCAATAAGATTATGGAGTCGCACTCCAAAACACAAAGACAAAATGTAAAGACAAAGCAGCAGGGCAGAAATATTCAGGTGATGAGTCCAGGCAATGCACTGAAACAGTTTCCCACAGTCTCATGTAAACAAGGATTTTGCCCTTGGCAGTCCAATGAGGTCCATGTCTCTTCATATTTCAAAGAGGTCGTGACGGACATTGTGCAGCCCTAATCAGTGGCCTATAACTCCACTGTGTGTTGAAGAAAAATAAATCATTTACCAAAGGGTAATAAAAATTACTGTCAGAGATCTGGGGTTGCAGGGGCGTTGTTAGAATAAGAAACAATAGGGCAATGGTCTGCAGGAATTAATGACCAAGGAACAGATGGTATAATGTCCATCTCAACCAGGGCTCGAATGGACAGACGTTAACCTAAAATTAGATCGACTCCTTCCTTCATGACTCCAGCAAATTAAGTGCTCTCTTAAAATTTGGAAACAAACTCAACGGTTTT
This sequence comes from Indri indri, assembly GCA_004363605.1. Taxonomy (NCBI): domain Eukaryota; kingdom Metazoa; phylum Chordata; class Mammalia; order Primates; family Indriidae; genus Indri; species Indri indri. The sequence continues at coordinate 34,372 of RJWJ010012996.1, forward strand.
GTCAGAATAAAAATTATAGAGAACTGTGCATACAAACATATATCCTTGCCCACACATTATCTTTGATCTCTCATTCCACACTCCTGTGCTGCATTTGGTGTCCTGGGGCTGCCTTAAGAAAGTACTACAAACTGGGTGGCTTCAGTAACAAATTTATTGCTTCCCAGTTCTGCAGGCTAGAGTTCTGAGATCAAGCTGTTGGCAGAGTTGGTTTCTTCTGAGATTTTTGAGGAAGAAATCTGTTCCATGCCTCTTTCCTAGCTTCTGGTGGTTTGCTGGAAATCTTGGGCATTCCTTGGCTTGTAAATGTATCACCTCAATCTGATCTCTGCCTTTGTGACATTCTCCTTGTATCTCCTTACGCAGTTTTCTTTCTGTGCATGTCTATCTCTGTGCCCAAATTTCCCCTTTTTATGTGGTCACCAGCCATACTGGATTAGGATCCACCCTAATAACTTTATGTTAATTTGATTACTTCTGTAAAGACCCAAATAAAATTATATTCCATTCTGAGGTACTGTGGATTAGAACCCTTCAACACATCTTTTTTTGGGGGGGAACATAATTCAACCCATAATATATATTGTCCCCCGTGTTCATCCCAACCCTTATGCTACTTCATCTCTGGTCTCCATGTCAGAATTGGGGTGAGGACATCAATTTGACAGTTTTTGGTAATGGAAAAGGCCGAAATTAAAACTCTGAAGTTTTTATTTCTTAAAGCCATGCACTATGTACCCAACACAAATGGCTGTAATCTTTCCATGATATGATTTTCTGCCTCCTGACAATTGTTTAAAAATGAAAAATTGTAAATTTGGAGACTTCATATTGTTAAGATTGCTTACATATTCAATTTAAGTTGAATAAAATCAATTGATTACTTCCCTATCAAAAATACTTTAAAAGCTATAAAAGACAATTTATTTTGGTCATTATTCCCACTGCAATTTGTTTCACTGAGGAAAAAAAAGGAAAAATCTAGAGTTATCAAGACTACATGCATGTAGCAGACCGATGTTGGCTATTAAAGGCAGTAACGGGAAGAAGGGGGAGAGAGTTTGGGGGCCTTAGTATGATATCAATTAACAGGTTTCACTAGGATTAGAAAGGATGCTCATTGCTCAGCTACCTCCTGAAAAATGAAGGTTAACTTCTTTTTGGTAAAACTTCCCTATGCCGACAGCTGAATGCACAGAATTTACATAAAGAGAAACTAACTCTTCAAAATGTTGCTTTGTATCTATCAGTTTCACCCACAAGCAATGCAATTTCAACCATGTTCCCTATCAAGAAAGAGAATTGACTTATTTTATACTTTGTGTCTCCTTTATAGTACATATTACAAAACCTAGCACACAGTAGGGCTTTTAATAAATCACTTAAATAAATGTATACGTGCATGAATAAGTTTTTCATCATTTAAAATTTTGATCCTTAGTTCTACACTCTAACTCTTCTGCATTGAATTTCTTAATTAGTTGTACTTCTAAGACTATTTAATTTTCTTTTTCCCAATTTAGTTTTCATTGTGTCTTTTAATGAACTTAAAAGACTTTATGAGGAGGAAAAATGAATAAAACAATTCAAATTTGAGTGAAAAGGAGAAATAAGTGAGGCGGTGTTATTTTTCATTGGCTATTACTCAAAAATACATGCTCTGTACACAGCATAAAAAGTGCGTACCATTAAATACTTTAGTTTTTTTAAAGTACAGACTAGATAAAATATTTGCAGTCTTGAAGAACTGTATTTGTATAGATGCACGATTATAAAATAGATCAGCTAATATCCTTTTTTATAAACATCAATTGAACCAACAATTTATACTTCCTGAGCTTCTATGGACCTATGTTCTCATAGCATCCCCAGCAAGATTGTTTCTAGAACAATAACAATGGGCCAATATCCCAGGCTCTAAGATGTTTTACGCCAGGTGTCAGCAGGAACCAATCCAGCAGCTGCTTATTTTTGTCGGTAAAGTTTTACTGGAAAGCAGCCACATCTATCTGTTTATGTAGTGTCTATGGTTGCCTTTGTGCTACAACAGCAGAGTTAGTAGTTAGTAGTGACAGAGACTATGTGGCCTACAAAGCCCAAAATACATATTATCTAGCCATTTACAGAAATGGTTTGCTGACCTCTGCTACAGACAATAGCAGATGTGCTGAACTGATTTCTTCCCCTTTGTAGACAAGTCCAATCCCAAAATGATTTCATCTAAATGTTTGGTTTTGCTTGACCATATACAGACATACAAAATATCAGTTTTGATTAAATTGTTTGGTGAGTGTGAAGTTATTTCTCTGTTGGAATGCAGCTTGTCTTAGCTGCCTTGTAGCAAAAGGAGTACGTCTCTATCAAGGCAAGAGTACAACTTATTAAAGAGGTCTCCAAATCCATTCAAAGAGTCATTCTTAGAAACACGCTTGCCTTCGACAGTCATGTTTATGCTCTTATTGTAAAAAAAAAAAGTATATTCAAGAAAATCAAATTATAATGGGTTTATTTTACCCCAACACAAGTTGAAAATCAGAATTGTAATCTTAGGCCTATGCCCTTTCCTTTCTCCTCCACTCTGTTAGCTTGCTCTTTATCACTTTCCAGCTGCTGATACCAAATGTCCTCATTTTTCTTAGAAAGTACTTTCATATAACCACTTTAGAATTAAAATTAATTATTCTCTCATTCCCTTATTAAAGGGTATGCTTTCTGCTAGCCTGTCTTTCTTCCTGCACATAAAGAGAAAAAATAATTTTTCTTTACATTTTTTAAAACCACAAAGTTGAAATCAATCCACTCAACTGGCCTCAAACACTCCTTCATTTTAGGCTGCACACATAAATTTGTGATTTGTTTGGCCACAGATCACCACAAAACTGGTTGCCTCCTTCTTCGTAGAACTGTAACCAGTTGTATTAGTACTGGGAAGAATTTCAGACAACTTCCATATGAGTATTGATTCCTCATGCTTTTAAGCCTTGGTTTGGAAAATTACTTTTGAATTGTATTAAGAAAAATATATTTCTAGAATATGTTACTCTCTACTCTCACTCCAGAAAAGATAGACCCACTAAGGCCTACTGTATGAGGCTGTGGTCACAGGGGCATGCATGGAGGCAGACACAGTGAACGACGGGGCTAGAAGCATCTCGGCTGGTGGGCAGTTTGAGCATGAATCTGGGGAAAGTGGGACAAGTGTCCATCCTCATGCACATAGGACAGAGCAGGAAGGCATGGCTGTGGGACTCCGAGCTGTAGACTGTGGAGAGCACAAGGGCGAGAGGTGCCACTGAGATTGTTAGAACAGCAGGACTCAAGAGACAGATGACAGGGACTTTCAAGTTCCAAAGGAGGAAACCTCTGTGATGAAGGTAGGGAATACCACTGACAGAGCCCTAGTCCCGTCCCAATTCTTCTAGCACCAAAGAGACCAGAAGACTTATAAAATCCCGTATAGCCTAGGAAGGCATCCCCAAAATATCTGAGATTGAGTTTCATACCACATTGGCCTTGGTGCAGAGTGATTTAAGGAAGGAAAAAAAGGAGTGTTCTGGGCTAAAGCTATTACTTCATACATTTTGAACCCCCGATGGGTTAAATTTCAAGGGTAAATTGTACCAACAATGCAATAACTGAATCTCATTTGGCAACAAATAAAAACTATGCAATCTAATCAATTTTTAGCTTTGTCGTCTAGAAACTTAGATCCAAATACAGTATTCAATAAAAGTAATTACTTTTTTCAGATTTGTGGTGCTTCTTATATTTAATCTCTTTGTTTCCCTTCCCACATTTGTTTGCTTTTTATACTGAATTGTACAATTCTGTGGGTTGTTTTGTTTAACTTATACTTTCCCTCAAATCCTTCCAGAAAGCTGAATGAGAATGCTAAATGAGGGATTGATTCAAAATATTTAGTTTCACATTTCTTTAGAATTAATTTCCTTCTAATTAATCTAATCCCACTATAATATAGAAAATGTTATACCCCTAAAGTACTTCATGTTGCTATAGCTGAAGTACTTTTCCATTGTAATTATTTCACATAGTAGAAATGAAATAAAATTTGTTCTTAAACTAATTTTTAAAAAACCAAAATGGTCCAATTATGTAGACAGGCTAAGCTAGGTTATGATAATAGTATATTATCAAATTTATGCATATGTGTCTATTGAAAGTATTTTTAATTTTGAAAGATCTCTGAATAAAAAAATAGAATGTAGACCGTGTATGCGACTAAACAAATAGTAACATTTTACCATTTTTGTTTCAGCTTAATTTTTAAAAATGAAAAATTTTACGGATACAACTAAGGCCTCATTATACCTACCTATTTCTCTTCTCTACCTTGTTCCTTAAAGGTAGGCACTATTCTAAAAGTGGTTTGTATCATTCTCATATACATTGCTATACTTTCATTACATATGTCTTTATCCACAACAATGTATGAAACTGTTTTATGTAGACATAACACAAACGGCATCTTAATACATATAGTGCAATACATCTTGCTTTTTATAGCAAAAAACTTGAAACAATATATAACGTAATATTATTAAAATATAACAGCATTATTTTAATAATTAGATTCTAAATAAAGCATTTTCTCAAGAGTTGGAGTGCTTTTTCCATATTTAAAAAATTCACTTTTAATTTTGAGATAAGTTTACATTCACTTAAGGGTTGTAACAAATAATACAGGGAGATCCCTGTACCCTTTATACAGTATCCCCCTAATAATAACATCTTGCAAAATTGTACCATAATAATTACAATATTAACACTGATACAATCTACTCATCTTATTTAGATTTCCCCAATTTTATCTGTAAGCATTGTATGTGTGTTTAGTTCTGTGCAATTTTTTCATATGTTAGGTTTATATATCCATCACCACGGTCAAGATAGGAAATGGTTCTATTACACAAGGATCCCTTATTTTTCCCTTTTATGAGGACACCTACCTCCCTCCTACTGAAACACAGTCTCTAAACCCTGAAACTACCAATCTGTTCTCCATTCTACAGTTTCATGATTTCAAGAACGGTGTACAAATGGAGTACGTAACATTTTGGGATTGGGTGTTTTCACTCAGCTTGCCTTCCTATGAGCTTCACGTTCTAGATTCCATATTGACTGATGTATTGTGTTTTTGAATGTATCATTTTATGTAATTTTCTTAGTGACTTCTCTGGAATATATATAAAATCACAACTACTGGTATCAACTACCAACATTACCACTGTAAACCTTACTTCTCCATAGATCCTTTTGCCCTACGTACTTTTAAATACCATAGTCTTTAGTGCCAGGCAGTATTACAATTTTTGTTTCAATAATCAAATTTAGAAAACTCATGAGGAAAAAATAATCTATTGTGTTTACCACATATTACTGATATTTTCATTATTCTTTATTCATAATGCACCAAGTTTCCTTTTTTTACCATTTCGTTTTTGAAAAACATCCTTTAACCATTCATTGAGGGTATGTCTGCTAATGAAAAATTCTCCTAGTTTTCCTTCATTTTAGAGTGTCTTTTCATCTCCTTAATTCCTGAAAAACAATTTCATCAGATATAGAATTTGCAGTTGGCAGTTTTCTAATTTCAGCACTTAAAAATGTGTTAGTTCCTTCTGACATCCATGGTGTCAAATAAGAAATCTGCTGCCATTTGAACTGGTGTTTCCCTGCAGGTAATGTGCTATTTCTCTCTTTCTGCCTTTCAAGACATTCTTCTCCCATTTATACAAGTTTAGTTATTATGTGTCTTGGAATGGATTTCTCTGGATTTACTCTATTGAGCTTTACTTGGCTTCTTCAATCTATAGGCTGTGTCTTTTGTGGAATTTGGAAAGTTTTCAGCCATTGTTTATTCATGACTCTTTCATTTCCATACTCTCTCTTCTTATGGGACCTCAGTATGAGTGTTGGATCTTCTATTAGTATCCTACAAGTCCCTGAAGTTTTACTAATTTTTTTCAGGCTCTTTCTATTGTTTGGATTAAATTTTATTCATTTGTTCTCAGGCTCACTAATGTCCTCTGTCATCTCCACTCTACTGATGAGCCTGCTTTTGAGATTTTAATCTTGGCTATTTTATTTTTTTAGTTTTATAATTTTTATTTGCTGCTTTTTAAAATAACTATTCCTTGCTGGGATTTTTCTATGCTTTGTTTTACTTTATTTTCTTTTTTTTTTTTTCTATTTTTCTATCATTTGTTTCTAAAACATATGTAATTTCTGGTTGAAGCATATTTGTGATGGCTGTTTTAAAAACCTTGTTAGATAATTCCAACATCTGATTTATCTTGGTGTTGGCATCAATTGATTGCTTTTTCATGCACATTGAAATCACCATATGGCAGGTGATTTTTTATAATGTCCTGAACATCTTGGCTAATATGTAGGGGGATTTTGAGTCCTATTAATGTATTTTTTT